>PVKU01005858.1:0-115092 GCA_004027475.1 Anoura caudifer | reverse complement strand
TATAGCCTTGTGCTTGTCTGTAGATTGGTGTATTGGGTCCTTCAGACAAGTCCTCATGCAACTCAAATTTTGATCTTTATGTCTGCCTGACCCCTAACATTCTAATGTTCTATTAAACAGAATGCTACCATTGTCTGTACACTGTCCCATCTCTGCTGTCAATAATTCTGGTTCAGGTATTCATATCTTATCACCTCTGTTAAATACCAATCATCCTAACTGTATCTCTCATACCACTTAAAAGTGCAGTCCATTAATTTAAATCAGTACAGTATTTTTTATTAAATCACTGCGAATTCACTTATAGCTTATGCTTTCAGATTATTTCATTATGTACTTGGTTAGAGGATTTTGAGACAAGTAAACAGGTTAATTGAATTTCAGAGAATTTAAGTTATCAACCCATGGCACATAGCAATTGAGTGTCAGAGCTAGATCTATGTTCTGTGGGATTCAATTTCTTTTCCAGTCTTGCTCAATTTTTTTCCCAGTGAAATGTCACTTTATACTACAGTCTAAAGTGCATTTATGGAATCATTTTGATCATATTGTTTATTGCTTCACAATTATCCTCTCATTTACTATGTAAAACAACAAAGTCATCTTGATACATTTTCTGTCCCAGAAGAGAATTAGTGTCTTTTCTCCATGGAGCGCCCCTATGGACTTCAAGAAGAGCTTGAGAACCTGGTATAGGAAGAGTCCAAATGTTTTGCGCTCATAGCACATCCTCACTGAGGGAGCAGTCCATGTCCAGAGGTAGGAGGAGGGGTTTTCCATCACCTAAAAATATCAGTTGTTACAATCCTGAATCTCAAACTACATTATATGCTTTAATATGTAAGTCTGAGGTGGAAATTTTTAGTTAACTTAGTGCTGAATTTAAAATTGAAGAAGAAAATGTAGGGAAATATCAGGGAGATTAAGAAAGGTGCAACATATTATGTCAATAAATTTGTAAATTATAGATTGGATTTCATTTTCTCGATGGAAGATAACAGAATTAAGGTAATAGAAATAAAGAACTGTATTTTAAATTTATGGAAATTATTAAATGAAGAAAAATTTAACTATCAACCAACCATTGGGTATATACCATTGTGAAACCATATTTTTTCTCATGAAAGGACATAAATGAATTTAAAACTCATTTTGCTAGGTTGCTAATTGATCTAGAAGCCACTTTAATTTGCTTTTTTTTTTAAGAAATATATAATGGTTTATTTCAGCTTGTGGTTTTGTAAATGAATTCAGACACAAGATGGCATTATTTTGAGTTGTTTCTGGTGGATAACATTTCCAAATTTGCAGCATTTCACAATGAGACCGTTTCATGGTCAGCTGAAAAGAGCTTAGTTTGAAGACAGAAACCCCTGGACTTGAATCCTGGCTGTACTTGTAACTGTGAGCATTATCAAGTTATAGGTCAAGCTGGTTCCCAGTTATCTCATCTACGAAAGGGTTTGAATTAGTTTGCGGGTTGCTGTGTACAAAACATAAGATAATGTACACAAAAATTCTAACACCCAGCAGCAACTTCGTGACGTGTTGTAGCTGCTAGAACAGCTTTGCTTTGTTTCAGTCTTCGTGTTTGTGTCACGGTTCTCAGGCTGGATGGTGATGTTTGCTTTCTGACTGTGTGAGGGCGGGAGGAGCTCATTTGATTTTAGTTTTCCAGAATGATCATGTTTTTGTTAAATTTTGAAGTCTAATATATGTCTCTCTAATGTCTATCTCTTCAAGTGAAATTAATTAAATGTAAACACAATCAGTTCTAATGTCCTTAAATATTAGTTGACTGAAATGCCTGTTTGAAAAGTATCCTCAATGAAGTAAGATGAGCCCAATACATCTTGTCTATTATTCCTCCAGTTCTCTACAATGAGGAAGCTAATTGCTCTAATGGAACATAATTTGAATTAAAATATACCTTCATTCATAAACCACTATCTTGCACTACAGATAAACTCAGAGAAATCAAGAGTTATGAGAATATTAATATGCTCAAAATTATCAGAAGAATGTAAGCAAACGTTTTTATTTTACTGTCTTGCTTAGAGTCAAAATACAATGACAGAAATGTACTTTAAAGTTTTTTCTTTTGAAGGTTCTTGATATCATAGAATATTGGGACTCACTGGATATAATCTCATGAGAAAGGTATTTAAATATATCTTAAGTACCATATTAAAAAACATGTATAACTAAAAAGAAGAATACTTTAGCTTCTGGTTTGGTGTTCATTTTTCAACACTTTGAAGAAAAACTAATTTCATAACTCCCTGTTCATATGTTGAAGTTAAACAAAATTTGGAAGCCATGTTTCATATGGATAGAACCTTCACATGAAATGAAAACACTTTAATATACACTGTAATGTATCTCATAAATAAGCACTCTGGAATCATACGATGTTCATGTCGTTGAACAAGATATGCCTGAAAATTTGATTAACCTTAGTTATTCTCTGGTTTGGGGAAATAAAGTAACTTTTTCAAGGTTATACTGTCACTAGATGGTAATCTGAAATTTTCAATACAAGGTTTTAGAGTACAAATATAATGTTCTTAATCTTACACAATTGTATTATCTCAGACACATCATTAAGTAAAGGTTAGAGCTGGGCTGTTGTTGAAATTTCTCCTGTGTAACAGTCAACGTGTATTTTTTAACAGATTCCTTTAGTAGACTACACATTGATACAATTTCTAAAGTTGCTTGCACACTTTTTGTTGTTTTCACTGTGCTTCTTCTGATCAGCCTAATTCCTGTTTTGCCTCTGAATCTGTTGGGGCAAACAAGGGTGAGAGAGAGGGAGACTGAGACATTTTGTTAAACAGAAATAAAATTGTTCTAATGCCCAAATAACACACTAGTACATGATTATATTATTAATTGATTTTATCTTATTTTATTAATGTAACTATTCAAAGTAAACTGAAAAGTACTATAAGACATTTGTGTGTTTGTGTTCTCAAAAATATAGTTAGTTGTCTGTATTTACACAGAAGTTGAAATTTAGCTTAGGTGTATTTTTTTTACCCCAGAATCTCTAAAGATTAAATGAGCATTTTTTGGGGGGGAGTTGTATCCCCACATTTGCAAAGATATTTTTTCTTTGATTTAAAGATTTCCACATGGATCTGGGAAGACCTTTCTGGAAAATAAAAATATGTAGATTTTCTCATTTTTTTCTTGATGTGTGAGCATTGACAAAAATGTGTGTTTCATGTCACAAATATAAGTCACTGGTATATCCATAGGCCCATACACCAGTTTTTCACTCCTGTGGTTTGTGACACAGTGAAGGGGAAACAAAGCCACACTCTTGAATTGCTCCCAGATGTGCTAGACGCTGCATTTCATTGTGTTTAAAACATGAAGAATTCAGCCCAGGGACAGGTAATGCTTCCTTTTTTTATACACTTTCTTCTTTTTCACATTTCACTGAATGAGAATCGGTGTAGAGGCAAAGGGAAACACACCAGAAATAAAACACTACCTTGTGGCTCTTATGTAATTTTTTTCTTTTAAAAATAGCCTTTATAAATGTTATAAGCTATTATTGGGTAATTTTTCTTTTATAATAATTTTAGTGACTCGTTAAGAATCTGTAATATATTGAAACTGTCATGATTTATTTTTGACATACATAAGTCTTAAAAGTATACCCAAGGATCTTACAAGGCTAATGAGTATATAAATAGAAAAATATCTTACACTGGCATTAACTTAAATTAGAAAACTATTAACAATATAATCAACTGTGCAGGCCTAAATGGACAACTTGGTGACAGGTGTATCAAGAAAGAAAACTGAACAACCGAGCCAAACGAATGTTCTATTATGACTTGTGTACAAGGTGCCTGCCCCAGTGTCTAGAAATACTAGTGGAAAGGGACTCCAGCCAAAAAGAGGATACACATGGTTTGGTGTGTACAAAAGGCTGCCCCATATGTGAAGTTGAAACGTAAGTCTAACGTAGCTCATTTTCTAGTCATCTGGGAATAATCTAAAATAATTTTACATTTTTCTCATTTAAATACAATACAATTCCAGTTTATAAACAATCTTGTGATATAAGTGCAATTTCTTTCATTTTAACAATTGTAAATGTTAAGGAAAGGCATCTCATGCACAATGTAGGAAATCTAGAGTTCCTATTCAGATGCATCCTTTCTATTACAATTTTGGATTAAAACTTCTATATTTGTTCATCTTTGTGAATGTTAAAATGATGGGCTATGAAACTAGGTGGAAGTAAATTTGACAGGAAATAAATAGGAAATTGAAGGACATAAGTTGAGATTTTTTTTAAATATGACAAATGTAGCCAATCATTTAACCAAAATTTCTTTGATTTAACAGGGTTAAATGCATTCAATTGGCCCCAGCTTCTTCATCACTGCTTATTGCCTCAACACCAAGGATTTCATAGACCCTTTAAGAAAAAATCAAGGGGATAAAATATGGTAGATGCTATTTTTAACAATACTGCTTTAAAACCTATAAATAAAAATAAAATGTCACAGTTGACTTCAAATTTTGATTTCCAAAAGATTCAGATTAAAAATGTGACTGAAGTCACTATGTTTATATTGACGGGATTCACAGGTGGTTTTGAGGTACAAGTCTTTCTGTTTTTACTATTTCTAGCTATCTATCTTTTTACTCTGATAGGAAATTTGGGAATGGTCGTACTGGTCACTATGGATTCTCGGTTGCACAACCCTATGTACTATTTTCTGAATGCGTTGTCAATCTTGGATGCCTGTTATTCTTCAGTTGTCACGCCCAAAATGTTGGTCAATTTCCTGAATGAGAACAAAGCCATTTCTTATCTTGGGTGTGTAGCACAAATGTTTCTCTTTGTTACATTTGGGACCACGGAGTGCTTCCTCTTGGCTGCAATGGCATATGATCGCTATGTGGCAATCTACAACCCTCTCCTGTATTCAGTTAGCATGTCACCCAGAGTCTACGTGCCACTCATCATTGCTTCCTACATTGGTGGCATTTTGCACGCCTGTGTGCACACGGTAGCCACATTTAGCCTATCCTTCTGTGCCTCCAATGAAATCAGACATGTCTTTTGTGACATCCCTCCTCTCCTTGCTATTTCCTGTTCTGACACTCACACAAACCAGCTGCTACTCTTCTACTTTGTGGGCTCCATTGAGATCGTCACTATCCTGATTGTCCTGATCTCGTATGGCTTCATTCTGTTGGCCATTCTGAGGATGCGTTCTGCTGAGGGGAGGAGCAAAGCCTTCTCTACATGTGGCTCTCACCTAACTGGAGTGTCAGTTTATCACGGAACCATCCTCTTCATGTATGTGAGACCGAGTTCCAGCTATGCTTTGGACCATGACATGATAGTGTCAACATTTTATACCATTGTGATTCCCCTGCTGAATCCCATCATCTACAGTCTGAGGAACAAAGATGTGAAAGAGGCAATGAGAAGAGTGTTTGGGAAAAATGGGTTTATCAATAAAGTACATTTTTATAGTTGAAAACAAATTTAAAGAATTGAGAGTGATTATCTGTGTTCAATATCAAAGATATTTTGAAAATATTTTAGTTTACTAATGTATTTCTGGTTTCCTGGATATTTTATAATAAATATCATAGTCAACCTTCTGCCCATTCTGTCTTTAGTTTTAAAAAAGTTTTTATCTATTTTCTTCTTAATATCTTCTTGCTGATATATGTATTTACACATATATGTATGTGGATTTTGATCTTGCTTGATATAATACCATTACAAAACAAATATACATGTATGTAATCATTACTTTAGAAAGTTGTGGATTGTTTTTTCTCTCTATGTAACATAGAGGCTCCAATATTTACAATTATAAATACTATTGTGATTTACCTGATTAGCATGATCACATACCACCTAGTAAGTAGCAATACCACAGCTTACATTAGCCCAGACCACTATCCATGAAACCACTGGTATCTGACTGCAGTTCAAAGCCCTCTGCTCCATTCTTATGTCCATGCATTGGTAATCGTCTAATCATAGTGTGTGTTTTGGGAACCACAGAAAATGTGTTCAAATTCTTAGTGTCATTGCCATTCTGTTTGTGAAGGTGCATTTCTCCCCATTTTGTTCTTTCATCCAGATCATAGACACTAAACCCATCTTTCATATCACACAGAAGACAAAGTCTAGGCATTAATATTCATCAAGATCATAGTTAAATTAAAAATGACAAAAGAGAAGCACAAGTCAGAGGAAGGTGCAACTTGCTGGCAGATTGGGTGTCTTCCCAGAACTAAGTCCCAGCCCATCTTCCTGGGATTTTGTATAGGCCTGGTTCTGACTCAACTTTCAGACCTCTTTTTATTGACTTCTGTCCCTCTGTAATGTCCTTGCGCATGCCACCATTGGTCCAAGATGAAGAATCAGTGTAGAAATTGAGTCTTTCCTATGCTCACATTTAGCCCAGCTTTCAACAGACCTCATTTTTATTGCATAAATGTGTCTACATCAAAGAAAAAAATTAAGTTGTAGTGTTCTCCCTTCCTTCTTGCCTTTATACAAATTTTACATTTATTTTTACTTATTATTTTATTAAAACATTCTCTTCATAAAGGGATGTCCTTTTAAAAAAATTAAGCAAGATAATCTCCTTAGAATTAAAGTCCAATCTAAGAATATTTTCCTATAATGGGATAATTATGTTTAAATAACACCTCAACAGTTGTGTAGAACAGTATGTTCTCATTTATTGTCTCCTCTTTAGAAGGCTCACCCCACCATGCATCCCTCCTTAAAATGTCAAAACTAAACCATAGTCACTAATATTCATCAACTTCACATATCCAAACCATGCAGGTGATAATGAAGACTGTGTGTGTGTGTGTGTGTGTGTGTGTGTGTGTGTGAGAGAGAGAGAGAGAGAGAGAGAGAGAGAGAGCGAGTGATTTGGCATTGAAGGGATCCTTAAACACAGCTAAAATCACAAAGATGGGTAAATTTTTGCTTTACAGTTTTAAAGGTCTGAATAAAAAAATCACAAATACAGTAAAAGAATTAGCCATAGAGAAGAGAAAATAGTACAAGTACTCTTCTGCTAAATTTTTAAAAATAGGTTAATATTTTATAGGACTATGGGTAAAGAATGCTCATGGACAATTCACAAATGGAGCAACTTGTAGGCTAATGAATATATTTAACATTAATAATTATTTGGAAAGTATGAATGTAAAACACTTTTACACATAACATGGGCAAAAATTAAAAAGTCTGGGACTATCAAGTGAGGCACAAAAATATGTAAACTTTATTATTGTTTATTACAGAGAAGATTTAGAAGCAACTAAAATGCCCATCTACTCTAAATTCATGAACCAAATTCATAGAAATCAGGATAATTAAATCTCCAAATAGGATGATTGAGAAATATATATACCAAACACAAAATGATTTAAACATTGTAAGTCTACTTATACAAATTTTAAAATCCAATTAAATATATTTTAGAACCATATAACTAACAATTATATACTGTGTGTGCATACATTATGTATACATATTTACTTGTACATTATATATATTCATAATGCACATACATTATATGATATGCTTGTGTGTGTGTATATATCAATGTATCCAAGAATATAAGAGTAAACATCCTTTATTTTAAAAATATGCATAATCCTTAGGACATTATAATAGGTGAAATAAGCTAGTCACAGAAATACAAATACTGCATGATACCTTTTACATAAGGCATATGAAACAGTCAGACACAACAGTGGAGGGTAGGATGGCAACTGACGGAGTGGGGAGAGGGGAAATGGCTGTTGCTATTCAATAGGCATAAAGTTTTAGTTATAAAAGAGCTATTTCCAGATTATATTCTGGAGATATGTATACGACAGTGTGCCTACAGCTCACATTACTGTATTTGATACTTAAAAATTTGTTAAAAGGGTAGATGTCATGTTAAGTGTTCATACCACAATAACACAAAATAAAAATATTTAGAAACAGAAAAAGGTTGAAAGTGTTAATAGCTGTAGATAGATTGGAGGAAAGGGAATGGGAGAGGTTGTTTCAATGGAAATTTAGCTTATATTTTTAACTAAGAAGAGTGCAGACTGTGTCCATGATCACACGAAAGGCAATATCCCATGGATATTAGAGAGGAAGCCATCATACAACCTTCATGGGGCTATTAGAGCCTGAAAAGAACCCCAGTTTAAATTTATTATGATGATAACTTGAAGTTGGTAAAAATCTTCATAATTTCCTCTTTATTGTTCACAATTTGTCTATTCCTTTATTAATTCTAAAGCTTAGAATGTGCCATAACCTTCTTAAATATACCAGAGTGAAGAAAGAACATTTGTGTCCTGCCCTAAAGAAAAAAATATTCTAGAGAATAATATGCATGTTGTCACTTCTTCCTTACCAAAGTTAAAATCATATTAAAGGTAGATTATTGCTCCAAAAACAAAAAAAAAAAAGTCAGTTTTCATTTTACAGAAAATTTTACACAGCAAGAAAATAAAAATATTATAATATTTAATTACAATATTTATATATGCTTGAGGAATGATGTCTGGATTATATAAAAAACATTTTCCTTTTGAGTAATTTAATCAAAAACTAAAAATAGGATCAGGTTTCTGATGGGGGCCTTATTGATTTCAATAAAACATTATATTCAGTCTTCTTATAAACATTCATATTTTAAATTTATGTTTTATACCACCTGGTATTTATGACAAACACACCAGGGCTTGTTTTTGACTAAAGAATAAAGGTTTTGTATTCAGTCTACACCCCAAAATTTACATTATAATTGAACTTGGGGATAAGAATCTTGTTTTTTTCTAACTGTTGGATTTTTTGTTTCCATCCCTAGGGCCAGAAACACTTCCCAAAGAGGGGGGTGCAATTCAAAACAGAGGGTGGAATCATTACATGTGATTATTATTTAATATGATTATCTAAGTCCCTAGGCTGTCTCCACCTTTTTTATTCTTTGGGTGAGAGTTTTGCATAGAGACCTGATTAATGAGCATTTTATTTGTCTTTCTTTCCAAGGGGAATCAGAACTTTATCTGGGAATTCTGGTCCTCATGTTTGGGGATTGGGACCATGTATACAAATAAATGTACTTCAGTGTGAAGATCTGCAGGGACTTCAGGCACTTATAAAACCATTAGTGTGCTTCCTGCAACAACCTTTAAAGGGAGTCTCAGCAGATCGCTGTAAATTGGTAGGTTAAACCAAATACTTTTCTTATTACTAATTCCGGATGTGTGGAGCAAGCATCTTGGAAATTTACTAATTCAAATCAGACACAAGACTGAAATGATACCTGCTCTATTCTCTTGTCTTATCTCTGCCCACTGACTGCCAAGTGGAAATGGTAATAGACTTGCAAAATAGTGTCCAGCATCTCTACTGATAAATTAGATTGTGTGAGCATTTATACAGAATGATGAATAGTCATTACAGAGAGTATGTTTCACCTTAATATAGTAAGGATTTTTTTTCCCATAGAACTGGCCGAATTGATGGACGTGTTAGAGGGCACTCTACACTAGATACAAGTGTCTTTGAAATATGTCTTCAAGAAAGACCAACCCAATTATTTAACATTAATAAAAACCAGTTTGTGTCCCTTTCCTGCTTTTTGCATTGCTCAGGGCAATAAACATTAGGATGGAAAATTCCCCCTCACATTCACAGTGTCTGTATTGCTGGTGAGCATGGAGAGCTCAAATCAGGGTGCATAGTTTTGAAATCATATCAAAAGCTGTTCAAAAATTAATTTGCACTATCATTTATTATTACAATTATAAGATAAAATGATTAAAATTAGGTACATTTTAAATGTTTTATTTGCCAAGAATGTATTGTCTTGGTAGATCTATAAAATATTTGTATTAAAAAGCAAATTAGAAAATAAACTATGTAAAGAAGTAAAATTTCTCTTTTCAGGAGCAATGCTAAATCAAACAAGGTTCTGAAGAAGTAAGAAAACTGAGGCCATTCCAGAGAAACTTTATTTCAATGGCATGTACTTAACGGAAATAAGGAACAACCTTATGTAGCTTTGCCTTCGGTTATATTTCAGTCGAAGAGGAAATACATAACAGGTAGTATATATTCTCCTTTTCAAAGGCTAAATTCATAAATTCATAGTAGATAATCAATCATTGCTATTTTGATGCTTTTTTGTTTAATTCAGAGTAAGTTTACTGAATATATTATCTCAGAGTAAAATATGCATTGAGTTGCTTGATTTGTAGCAAAAAAGTAGATTATTGTTTAAATATTTTATTTATTTTTAGAGAGAGGTGAAGGGAGAAAGAAAACATCAATGTATGATCAGTTGGTTACCTCTCACACACCCCTAATTGGGGACTTACCCGCAACCCAGACAACTGGTGACCTTTCAGTTCACAGACCAGCATTCAGTCCACCAAGCCACACCAGCCAGGGCACAGATGAAATATTTTGATCAGGGAGTGTTGCCACAGTGTTTTCTACCAAAAGCTTACCTATGCAGTTCTTTTTGGATGCACTGGTAAGAGTTGAGATATGGGACTGCTAGTGCAACAGCATCAGATTAGTGTATTAGACATGTAGCTGATGGATGGGAGTAAGCATCTTTAAAACAAATAAACACCAGAGTTTTAAGAGAATGAGGTTGTGGAAGAGCACAGCCTGATTTGTTTGTTCAATACATAGCTGGATATCTTGTGTCCCAGTTCCTTGAATATGCAAAAATATAATTTACTTGCTATTTCTATGTCAATTATAAAAGCCCCCAGTAAGATAAAATGGGTTCCCAGGGCTGAAATAAGAAACTACATTTGAAAAATCATTCAAAACATGTTAATAACATTAACTACTGGTACCAATTAATTTGCATTCATTGTTACCAGGAATTGTTCTACCTAACCTATGTACCTGCATTATCTCATGTGATTCACATAGCTCAGGAATAGAAATACTTGAAGAAAATCACACAGCTACTAATAACAGACCTAACCAGCAACCAACCAACTGACCAACCAAACAAGCAAACAAAACACATTAAAGGAAAACCATGAAACCCTACCATTAACCAATATCTTATACAGATCTTTTGTTTAACTTAATTCCATTAAACCTCAATAATATTTCTATTAGACACAGAAATAATTATATCCATCTTCCAGGACTCTCCTGCAGAATAGTGAAATCACTGTTTCAGAATGCCTAGCACAGCTCTGGGCACAGAGTAGGTGCACACTAAATGCCAGTACTCTCCCGCATTCACTTCTCTATCCAACTAAAACATACTGATCAGGCTTTAACAAATCAAAACTACAAGTAATAAGCAAAAAATCAAAACATGCTTCAAACAATTAAAAGAAAAGAAGTATAAGCTGAAAAGGAAAGGAGGGGCTACCAGAACCAAACAGCAGAGAAAAGTCTGAACACCAGAAGTCAGAGTGATAGGACAGGACTGGCTTATCTGGTAAAAGAAAGGCAGTATGATTCAGTGGAGAGCACATAGTTTCTGACTGATACTGAGAAGAAGGAGTACTGAGGTGTAGTCTGTCTGTGGGCAGTGCAGTGCCATGGAAAGTGATAAGGAAAAACCCAGGATACTAAAAACTTATACGTACGACTCATGGATATGAACTATGCAGGTGGCTATGCTGGGGGGGGGGGCGTGCAAGATAGAGGGGAATAAGGGGGAGAAAAAATGGGACAACTGTAATAGCATAATCAATAAAGTAAAAATACTGACAAAATAAAAAAAAAAAAGAAATTTCCAAGGATGATGATGACAAGATATGGGTGGAGAGGAGGCCAGTGGCAGCTAAGGAAAAAATAACTGCAAGTCACTCTGGCTCACCTGGTTCTTATAGGTAACTGTGTTTTATCCCTGGAAACATAAACATACACACATGCAGAGGCATGTGTGCACAAGTAAATATACATAGGACTGTATATATATTCAAGAACTCACAAATATTAATGTAATTAAAATATGTATATATCAATGTTAATACATATAATGAATTAGTGTGCATTCACCCAATACAAACTCTAGCCATCAGTGAATAATAAATCAGTACCTTACTCAAACAGTTCTAAGATTCTGAAATTGGTCTCTGGAGAGTTCGTATTTTAGGATTTTATGAAAAGATTGAGAGAAAACAAGATATGAACAAAAAAACTGATCAATACACAGAAGGTGTAAGATAGAATCATACACTTGAAACATATATACTTTTATTAAACAATGTCACCCCAATCAATTTAATAAAAATTTTATAAAAATGCATAAAAGCCAATGACAATAAAAAATAAAGAAATGAACTGATTTTAAATGAACCTTTTAACAATCTGGCATCAAACAGAGAAAGCATCTTATTGTCTATTCATCTCTTTTTATTGTCCCCATTAACTGATGAAAGCAACAAAATCAATGGCACCAGGGAATCTCTCACAGGTGACGGAGTTCATTCTCATGGGCATTTCAGACCGCCCGGAGCTCCAGATCCCACTCTTCTTTGTTTTCCTGGTCATCTATGGGCTGACCGTGGCAGGGAACTTGGGCATCATCACCCTCACCAGTGTCGACTCTCGACTTCAGACCCCCATGTACTTTTTCCTCCGGCACTTGGCTGTAGTCAATCTTGGCAACTCTACTGTCATTGCCCCTAAAATGCTGGTTAACTTCTTGGTTTCAAAGAAAACCATCTCTTACTATGGCTGTGCAGTACAACTGGGTGCATTTGTACTTTTTATTGTGGCTGAGATTTATACGCTTGCTGCAATGGCCTATGACCGTTACGTGGCTGTGTGCAACCCCCTGCACTACATGGTGGTGGTGTCTCCACAGATCTGCCTTCTGCTTGTGTCCCTTACACACGTGTGCAGCCTGACCACAGCGCTGACTTCCTCTTCCTGTGTGTTCTCTGTGTCCTACTGCTCTTCCAATGTGATCAACCATTTTTACTGTGACAACGTCCCTTTATTAGCATTGTCGTGTTCTGATACCCACGTTCCAGAAACTGCTGTGTTTACCTTTTCGGGAATCAATTTGTTTTTCTCTATGATTATTGTTCTGATATCCTACTTTAACATCATCCTTGCCATCTTGAGGATCCGCTCCTCAGAGGGGCGACACAAAGCCTTTTCCACCTGTGCTTCTCACTTGATGGCTGTCACTGTGTTCTATGGGACTCTTCTCTTCATGTATTTGCAGCCAAGGACCAACCACTCACTAGATACCGATAAAATGGCCTCGGTCTTCTATACCCTCGTGATACCAATGCTGAACCCCCTCATTTACAGCCTAAGAAACAAGGATGTGAAGGATGCATTGAGGAGGTTCCTGCATAACCCATTTCAATCACTCAAACTAACATAAATGTAAAACTATCTTCATGAAGGGTTTTCTTTGGCCACTGACAATCCTCCTGTTCAGAGGCAACAAATACTTTAAAATTCCATGAATTTCAATGGGAAAATCATAATCCTTTTTATCCCAACCTCAGACACCCAATTTTCCCTTTAGAAAATGCATAAGTTGGCCCACAAAAACACAGTTAGGTAAGTAATAAACAGTAATATTAAATAAACACATTTTAAAATACAGTTAAACTTATTAAAAGGTTTTTATAATTTCTAAACAAGGAAGAGCAAGCCCGATAGCGGTGAAGGTGCACATGGTCACCTCTTGGAAAGTGGTCGAGTGAGACCATCTTTCCTGCCGCAGATTTGTTCAGCTATTAAAAGTTTTATTACTTTTGTAGCATTTTTTCCATCAATTTCTCTACCTTTTGCAACCATTTTTGTCTTGAGCTTAAAAGAAATTTGTATCACAGAGAAAAAATGAACAGTTAGAACAAAATAAAAACTGAACAAAAATGCTTCAGTAGACACGAAAATAAGAAACAAGACATGGGGCTAAACAAATAAAAAATATGTAAAAGGGGATTTTACCTTTTTAAGCCTTTCATTTTATCCCTTCACTTGGTGCATGTACACAAAAGCAAAACGCTGTTTATCCAAAAGCAACATATACTCACTCTTTCCAAATTATACTCTTACACTAAACACTGTTGTGTTGACTTTTTTATGCAATCATAACAATAAACACTTCTTACAGCATTTTTATTACTGTCTTTTGGAATGAAATGTTATTAAACAAAAAAAGTTGTCCTCAAAGTGACAGCAATTCTTAAGGGCACCCATCACCTCCACCGCCGCCCCCAGCATTGACACTCATTACCTGCCCTATCTCTGTACATGCAACACATCACTAACATTTAGTAAAGAGAGTGGGAGCAACATGCAAGTCAAGATTACAGAATTTGAACCAGTTCACAACCTTTCTTAATTCAAAAGTAAAACTGAGAAACTTTAAGGTTTTCCCTGGAGATTTTCTGTCCCCTTGCGTTCTGGATGAATTTGGTTGGAGCATTGATGCTCTGTCACTGGAAGTCCTCAGGACTTCGTACCGGGTGTCCAGTTGTCCTGATTCACATCAATCATGGCTGCTTTCCGAAGGGCAGGTTCCACTAGCCACCTCCATGAAAACGAAAAAGTCCTTTCACAGAAATCATTTCAAAATGAAGGAAACTCACTGCAGATACAGTGGAGGAGGCCAGACAGAGGTAATGGTGTAGCATCAGGCCTCCTTCGCAGAGAAACTAAACTGCTGAATTTCCCGGTTGCCCGTCCATGTTCCCCAGACTTACAGGGGAACCCCTGTACTGGCTCCTCTCTCTTTCTCCTCCTTCTTGTCCCTCCTTTCTTTTTTTCTCTGTATTAAAATTACAGCATAATTTTTTTCTACCCTTCTTATAAACAGAGCTATGACTTTATGTAGCTTGAGATCCTTCTATAAATGATACCCCCAGTTGTGACCTTGTATTCCAACCTTCTCTACAAGATTGGTTTTGTTCTTTCAATACTTATAAAGGCATTTGTATGAACAACCAGCATTATCTATGTTGGAGCAATTGTATTGAAAAAGGGGGCTGTGAAAACAAGCCTTTACTTCGTCTCACAAAATGTACATGAATTGGGGTTAACAATAATATCCAACCAAATTCTAAAATATATATTTTTAAATAAATATCAGAATATGTATTTCTTATTAAGTGATTCTAATCCCAATAGCATTTTGAGCTATAATGGTCAGAGGAGGTTATTAACAATAAAAAAAAAAAAACACTTTAGAAAATCTCTCAAAGATCCAATAGAATATATCACTGAATAATAAAGGTTATTCATGTTTCCACAATCACAAAACATGATTATATTAAGAAATGGACTCATGATATCTTTTATTATATTTATTATATTTATTATATTATATTATTTTAAACCCCATTATGAAATAATCTGAATAAGAAACTTCAATGTTAAGATATGGATGCTTAAAATATTGCTTCTTAATCACTGAATAATCAAAATAACTGCAAATACTTCTATGGGTGTGGTGGCATCTTCACTTCTGTTGAAATCATTTTTCTCATTAGTTGCTTCCTCCCACACAATGTTTCAACAGTTTACTAACACTTTATGATTCGACACTAGGAAACTACAAGCTCTAAAGTGGAAAGTCACCCTGGAAAGCCACTCAGGCCAAGTACAACATGCGGTTTGTGGAGAGGAAGGTGCTGTGACCCCTGTCCCATGACTTAGGCTAGAACCCAGCCACTGCCTCATACCTAACTGTGTGGAAGACAATCAATAGTCTAGCCTTGGCCCCAAGAGGAAAAATAGAAAGATCTGGTGGTGAGCCAGCCTGCCTCTGCTACTGGGTGTCAGTGCTCTGTGTCGCTTCAATAACTCCTTCATCAGCATTATCCCAAATGGCTAATCTTATCACTATTGCGAACATTCAAATATTATAACTATATTAAAATTATGTTTTTATTTATCTCTGAATTTTGTTGTTAACACAGATTGTGCTTTAGGGCATCTTTTCTTTCAAATCCAAAATTCTATTTGGATTGTTTTTTAAATTATGTACTCATACAAGTAGGAGAGTTTTAGCCTTAAAGCTGAAATTGTTTCTATAATTGTATCTGATTTAATTATTTATTGCAATCCCTTACAAGCAGTACATATTCATAAATGTCCACAGCATGAAATTCTAGGGTACTGATTATAGAATGTATATTGATAAAAGAAATCTTGAAATAGATCTGTCTTTATTTAAATAAGTTAAATGTGCTTATTTTTTTCCCAAATCAGGCACCCGTTTCAAGAGAGATTCATTTATGGATCAGTGGGGATCACACATACAATGTTTTTAATTGTCCTGATACATGCAGAAATCAAGAGATGTCACTAACTAAATGCCTATTACTATTTAAACAAACAGACAACAATGTGGTAAAGGTTTGGGGACGGGATGCTGGGTGGTGAGCAAAGAGGGGGAATGGGGGACATTTGTAATAGCGTAGACAACAAAAATATATTAAAGAGGTCTTACCCAGATTATAGTAATTTTATGAAACAGAAGTCAGTCAAATATTATAAATATTTATGTAGTAAATGTAGTTCAAAAATATATAGTTGAGTGAGAACTTTTAAATACAAAATGAATTATATAACAACACATGTGCATATTAAAATTACATTATATTGACATCAGGAAGCTACACTTCTTTTTAAGGACATATTTCAACTTCCACAGAGAAAGTTCTGTGTGGCAAAGGGAAATTGAAGGTAGAAAATGAAAACTATGATGATTATGGCTATGGAATTAGGATGCATTAACTCAATATAATCATTTACATTAAAAAATAAGAGTTATACACATATTCTTAAATTTTATTTTGTCTCAATATTTAAAATTCTATACGACACATTTAAAGAGTTTTGTCTTCATCCTCAGACATAAAACTTGGAAGAATTCATTATAGAAAATTCTAAATGTTAAAGTAATTTACAGTATAATTACATCCTGATATAACTGATACAACTGTTTTACAGTTGAAAACCAATTACATAAGTTAAAGCAACAACATCATCATTAGTTCAAAAAATAAAATAGGTCTGTGATAAATTGGATACAAAATAAATTTAGAAAAATCAAATTTATTTCTACATCAGATCCAGAAAAATTTTCAAAATAAAATTAAAGATAATTTTTATGGAACCATTAAAAAAGAAACAATTTAGTAATAAATTCAATTAAAAAATGTAAGACCTTAGTAATAATTTGAATAAAAATTTAACAGTAGTTAAAAGAGAGATATCAAAGAAAATGTATTACAAATTTGTCCACAGAAAGACATAATTTTGTAACAAAGTCAAATATCTTTAGATCGATCTATAAATTAAATATAATGCCAACATAAATCATTTCTACTTGATTTATTCCTACCTTCCCTTCTCCCCTCTGTACCTTATCCCCTCCCTCTTTCTCTTTTTCTCTTTTTTTCCTTCTTTCTTTCTTTCCTTCTTTCTTTTACTTCTTATTTCTTCCTTTTAGAACTTTGGAAGCTAATTGTATAATTTATTCAGACAGGCAAAACACCTCAAAATAGCAAAGATGATCTCAAAGAAAGAGAATAAAGTTGCAGGAGTTACAGAACCAGATGTAGCTATTAACTAGTAATTTAAAAAAAAAACACAACAATTTCCTGAGGACAGATATTCTGATCAATGGAATAGATGAATGACTCCAGAAACCAATATGCACACATACCCACACACACACAGTCACCCAACTTGTAATAGAGGCATCACTATTTTCCATAACAAAAAGAATAATCTTTCCAATAAAGGATATTAGGTAATTTGTGTATTTTGTTTGAGGGGAAAAAAGTGTCTGGACACTTGTTAACACTCCAGACAGCTTGAATTCTACCTGGATTAAAGGTCTAAATGTAAAATTCAAACAATAAACATTTTAGAGGTAAACATAGTGAGACATCTTTATGATACAGAATTGTTGTACTAGAATATGTACAAATTTTTAAACAGAACACACAGAGCAATAACTACATAAGATTTAAAAAATTACTTCAACTAATTTAAGAAATCAGAGGGGAGAAGAGAGGGGGAAAATGGGGGAAAGAAGGGAAGTGTCTAGTTAAAGAACATATATAAAAGACCCATGGACATGGACAACAGAGTGGGGATTGACTTTGGGAGCTGGGGGTGGGCTGGGCGGGGGAGAGCAATGGAGGAAAAATTAGGACAACTGTAACAGAGCAACAATAAATAAAAAGAAATCTGTTCATCAAAATTAATAGCATGAAAAGGGAAACTCTCATAGTGGCAGATGATAGTTTATTGGAACTACATATTCAGACATATATTTAACAGAGGATTATGAAAATATAAAAATAACTTACAAATCAATAAATAGTTGACATGAAATATAATATAAAAATGATAAAAGACATGCATGAACACTTTTCAAAAGAAAATATCAAAATCCCAATGAACATATGAAAATGCCCTCAATTTTAACATTAGGATAATGCAAACCAAAACCACAACACCCATGCACATCATGTAGAATGGAGACAAAGAAAACAATGAAAATGTTAAATCTTGACAAGATATAAAGCAATTATAACTATTTCTGTTGCCAGTAAAAATGGAGTTTTTTCATGGGATCAAGAGAAAAATAATTCACAGACCCACACACAGGAGCTTATGGTGTGGCAAGATTTATTTGGGTGGGAATAGGAGGACGCCCCTGTGTCCCATCCTTGTCCATGCCACCATGGAAGAAGTCCAACCATGTCTTTAGCAAGGTCCAAACAAAAGCCAGTGTCCAGTTTCTGTTTCATATTAAAGCTCAGTCCTTCAAAACTCACAGTTGCCTGCTCTAGGCACTGTCCCTGGCTGCTGCTCTACCCAGGCTCCCACCTAAAACCCATGTTTGGAGTCCACACCACTGCTAGTCTTGCATGGTCACTACAGAGAGAACACACAAACTAACAGGGTGAGTGCATGTCCCAAGCTTCTCTGTTGAGCTGTGTTATATTATCTTGGGCTTGGGCAGAACCAGGTGCTTTTTAAAAATAACCAGTCAATTTCCCAAGCGTTCCCAGGCTCCTGATGGGTCCACCCTCTAAGAAAGTGACCACTTTCTAAGGTTAGACTGACAGGTCTCTGTGGTCAAGCACCTCTCTCTGCACCACTGTGACTTTTAGTGTGCATATGCTCACCTCCCACTGCTTCTGCCAACAATCTGGTGCTGGAGGGGGGAAGACAGGGTGTTAACCCTTGATGCAATACTGTGATCCTCTGGTTTCTGGGAAGATGTAGCTTCCTAGTGTAGCAAGCTTATGCTTTACAGCCCATTAGGCTCAACAATATCCAATTCCTTTCGCTTCCTTCCTTATTAATGACTAGCTAACTAATTATGATAACATTTTCACTACTGATGGGGGTGCACATTTGTATAAACATTCAGAAAGTCCATTTGGTAGTATTTACTAATGCTGCAACTCAGAAATTTTAGTGTATTGACTATGCCCAAATGAAAATACATTCAAGATTAAGCCAGTATAGATCAAATATTGATGTGAACACAAGGGGTGTGAGAGTACTTTTTAATTACCATTATCAGGGAACCCTCATGTATATCAGGACAGTATTTTATAAGTGATTATCTTTAGTAAATCCAAATTTTATTATTTTATATACACCCAAAGATATGAAAAAAATTATTTTCAAAGTATAAAATTAAATAGAATGTTAATAATATCACTAATCATAAAACCTCCAAATTGAAACCAATTTCAATAATTTAAAAAAGAATAACAGATAATTTGTGATATACTTATAAAATGGAATTGTACACAAAAATAAGAATAAGCAATTTAGAAATACCTATGACAATATATGAAGTGAAAAAGCTCAGACACAGAAAACACATCTATAGGATTTCTTTTATACAAAATAACAAACATAGGTGAAAATAATCTATGTTGTTAGAAGTCAGAGTAGTAGTTACTCCGTGTGGGGAGAGGTGTGGGGTACAGTCATAATAGAAAAGAGAATGAGGAATGATTTTGAAGTCCTGATAATATTTTAATTTTGGTGGTTGTAATTTCTGTTTAATCTGGATTCTGGCTAAACAGATGTGTTAATTTTGTAAAAATTTATTTATGATGTATGTATTTGTTAATACATGTATTATACTTTAATAATAAGCAAAAGGCACCACAAATAAGGGGGAACTGGCTACACATATATTTTCCCTGGTAAATTTTAAAACAATGCAATAAATGTTCAAGTATTTCTCTATTATGTCCTCATTCCTGTTAAAGGAGACAAAGCTTGCAAGAAAAACTAAAACTCCCTTCTTACAGAAATAATGTTTTGGTTATAGATGTCTGTGTTGTACTAGAAAAGACTTAACCAAGAGAAACAGAGGAAAATTACCTAATTTTATTTGTATGGGCATATAATGATATCCTGAATAGTTAGCAGCTATCCTATGGGTTTTGTTTGAAGCATTCAAATGCTTTAAGCATAATTAATGAATTGTGTCCTTTCTTCTCAGGGAGGATCTCAAAGGACCAAAGAATCCTCTAAATTCTTCTTACTGGGTTATGTTAAGAGTATGTGAGGAGCACAGAGAGATTCCTCATTAGAGGTGAGTAGATGGTACCTGTGTCTCCCACTTTCACTGTCAGTCCTTAATACCCCATCTTGGGCATTTAGCCATAGCTTCAACAGCTTGCTTCAGTAACTGGAGTTTCTGGGCAAGGTTGCTGTTGTAAATATCTTTATTATGATTTTTTACAAAAGTTAGATATTTATGTCGATGTGGTTTGTACTCTTTGAATAGTAACAAAAAAGAAAGAAAGAAAAACTACTTCTGAAAAGGGAGTTGCATTAAAAAGAAGTCTACCCCCAAAACCTTAAGATAGTCATGTTTTTTTCACCTGGACCTGTAATCCAGATGTCAAATTTGATATTATTATCTGTAGTTAATTGGGTAAGTTTCAGAACTTTTAACCACAAGTAATAACATATTCATAATGTTCTCCAGTTACCTCTAAATGAAAATGGTTATATCAATATCTTTAAAATCCTTGCAATTGTCATCATCGAAAATGTCATGTGTTTTCCAAATTCACAATTATCGTTGAAAGCATCAATATCATGTGCAAATCACCATTTTTAGTGGGAGCTGAGGCCAAAGCAAAATATCAAAGTGTGGATTTCGCTGCCTACCACCACCACCCCACTATGATGTCTCAGATGAGTTCTTACTCTCTTCTTTAGCCTTGGAAGAGTGTTTGAAATGTCATCAAATTGTCTTTTAAATGACTGGATACACATCTAATGCATACTGGAAGCAAGATTAAAATATGCACCAATACAGATTGTGTAAGCAGGAATCTGTATTTTGCCTAAAATTAAGATATCTTTTCCACTCCATATTTATTTAGTGACTCTTTTTTAAACTCCCTTTATTCCAACTGAAAAATTATGGAGGTGTTTAAATATATGCATCTAAATGCAAATTTTATTGATTTCTCATTGTGGAATTTATTTATTATCACTTATGTTAGTGTTGAAAGCTGTATTTTGCAAAGGGAGGGAGGTGGGACTAGGGAATGACAACTTCTATGAGCTCTATATTTAGGGCAGTTTTATAGCAAATGCCCAATGCTAATTTCTGCCCATTGTATATTTTGCATGTTTGGAAAGTCTTGAGAAGAAAAAGAAAACATATTTAAAAGATCAGAATCAAGTCATCTTCAAAAATCACATAAAATAATATAAATGAAAGTATTACAATGTTAGAAGAGATTTTGTGCTTTACACACAACTCTAAAAATGATGAGAAAAATATCTTTTCTCACATATAGGGTGAATGGTATTTACTAGGAGGGATTTAGAAAAGAATACAATTTTTAAAACTCATTTATTCCAGGAGATTTATAATGTTTTGGATATCCAGTAAAAAAAAGTACCTAAGTGTATTGTCTCTTAATAATTAATTTTGTTATCCTGAACATGCCATAAGTTTTCTGCTTTCTATCTCTACAAATATGCTTATTCTGGATTTTTCATATGATGCAGTTGTACAATAGGTACAATACGTGGCTTTTATTTGTTTCACTTACCATGAGATGTTTTAATACCTAATCCTAGTTGCAGCATGTATCAATACTTTTTCCTTTTTATAGCTTATTAATATTCTACTTTATGTACATGACACTTGTGTTATCTATTCACCAGTTCATTGACTTTTGGGTAGTTTCTATTTTTGACTCTTGTGAATGAGGCCATTCTGCATGACTGTTCTCATGGTGGCTATTTTATTTTACATTACTTACAAAAAATGTTCAAAGGTTCTAATCCTTCCTGACATTTGCTAGCATTTGCAGCATCTGTGATCTCTTTTCCTATAGCCATCTAGAAGGTGTACAGTGGTATCTCAACGTGGTTTTGATTTGCATTTTCTTAATGGCTAGAAATGTTGAACATCTTTTCATGTGCTTTTGGCTATTTGTTTATTATCTTCTGTAAGAAATATGTAAATCTTCTGTTTAAGTCTTTTGCGTGTTTTTAAATTTGGATTGTTCATTTTTGTTGTTGAGTAGCAAAAGTCCTTTGATATTCTACCTACTAAGCCCTTACTAGATAAAAAAAAATCACATTTTTTTCTTTGTGTGGTTCATCTTTTCATTCTATGGCACACAAACATTTGTTTCAAAAATTTTGATAAAGTCCAATTTACCTATTTTTATTTTTTTAATTTTATTTTAATTGTTGTTCTTGTACAGTTTTCTGTCTTTATTTTTGTTCTTTGTGCTTTTCATGTCAGATATAAGAAACCTGTCAAGAGCTTTGCTGAGCTGAGAGAGACAGAATTGAGCTGCCAAGTGTCAGAGAGTAGTAGCCAGTTAATGCAACAAGCTATAAATGAACAATTTAAGCCTATAATCACTTGTTATAATGGTAATCTGAGTCATAACTCATGAGAATTAATGATTATTTTTATATTTGTTCCTGTTACAGATTTCCTGGATAGCCTGGATGGACAAACACAATCTAACAGTGTTGAATGGATTTATTCTACTGGGGGTCACAGACCTCCCAGAGCTGCAGGTTCCATTATTTGGGCTTTTCTTCATTGTATACATGGTCTCCTTGGTGGGTAACCTGGCCTTGATCATCCTTACCAAGATAGACTCCAGGCTACAAACACCCATGTACTTCTTTCTCAGACACCTGGCTTTCAGTGATCTCAGTTGTTCGACTGCTGTAGGACCCAAAATGCTAGTAAATTTAGCTGCAAATCAGCATACAATCTCCTATAATTGGTGTGCTATCCAACTCACTTTCTTCAGTATGTTTATCACTAGTGAAAATCTTATTCTGTCAGCAATGGCCTATGACCGCTATGTGGCCATCTGTAACCCTCTGCTCTACAGAGTCATCATGTCACGAAGATTATGTCACTTGCTGGTGGCTACATCCTATCTATACAGTGTCTTTTTATCTTTGCTGACCACCATAAAAATTTTCATTTCATCATTTTGTGGCTATCATGTCATCAGGCATTTCTACTGTGATAGTCTGCCATTGATATCTTTGCTCTGCTCAGACACACATGAAATTAAATTGATCATTCTGCTTTTTGCAGCTTTTACTTTGACTTACTCTCTTCTGACAGTCATTATGTCCTACATTCTGATCCTGGTTGCCATCCTCAGGATGAACTCTTCAGAGGGCAGGCACAAGGCTTTCTCTATCTGTGGATCTCACCTGACAGTCATTGTCATATTCTATGGTAGCCTATTATTTATGTATGTGAGACCCAAGTCCAGTCATTCATTTGATACTGATAAAATGGCCTCTTTCTTTTACACTTTGGTCATCCCCATGTTGAATCCATTGATTTACAGTCTGAGGAACAAAGAGGTGAAGAATGCCCTAAATAGAACTTGGGGAATGTGTGCAAATATTCTATTTAAAATTCACTGTAAGGTACGTTAGCAACTGATGTATGGGCCAATGTGTGCGGTAACTGGCATTGCTTTAATCTTACACTGTTATCTCCAAGGGATGAGAAAGAATAGATATATGATAAGCCTAGAAATAAAAAAATACATAACTTTCTTTTCTAAAAATTTATTGCATATTTTTCCATCACTATTTACCTCCCTTATACCCCCCTTTCCCTACAATCACCACACTGTTATCCTTTTTCCTTTTTTACTTGATCCCTCCACCCTCTAACCCCTTCTCCCACCCAGGCTGCTATCTTCTCCATCAATGAATCTGTCTCTGTTTTGCTTGTTAGTTCAGTTTGTTCATTAGATTCCATATATAAGTGAAATTATATGGTCTTTGTCTTTCTCTGACTGGCTTATTTCCTCTAGCATAATGTTCTCCAAGTCCATCCATGCTGTCACAAAGGGTAAAATTTTCTTCTTTTTTATGGCTCAGTAGTATTCCATTGTATAAATTCCCCAGAGTTGTTTTGTCCACTTATCTGTTGACAGACACCACTTGTCCTGCTTCCATATCTTGGCCATTGTAAATAACATTACAATGAATATAGGGATGCTTATGTTCTTTTGACTTAGTGGTTTGGATTTCTCTGGATGTACTCCCAGAAGTGGGATTGCTGGGTCAAAAAGCAGATCCATTTTCAATTTTTGAGGTATTTCGATACTGTTTTCCAGAGTGGCTGCACCCAGTCTATTCCCACCAACAGTGTACAAGGGTTCCCATTTCTCCACATCATCACCAACAATTGTTATTCATTGATGTATTGATGATAGCCATTCTGACAGATGTGAGACGATACCTCATTGTGGTTTCTCTGATGATTAATGATGCTGAGCATCTTTTCATAGTCTATCTGCCATTTGTATGATAGAAAAATATATCACTAACAGATGGCTATTTCCTGCCTATACTTCAGATATTAACCTATATTTAATTTCAAATCAGATTGTTGCTATTCTTCATGTATAGCCAACTGCAGTTCTCCTGCACTAGACATTTATTTTTAGAAAGCCAGGGACTCTGGATATCACATTCATAGTTGTGTCTGTACTGCCTAACATGATAAAAGGCATTAGAAATAATGCATGATAGATTTTCTATAAGTAGGTTCATTCAAGGAAATAAACGCATATTGTCAATTGAAAAACCAAAATCTCTCTCTTTATGGAGCTTAGAGAGAATACAGAAATAGGCAGAGTGAGAAGTGGGCAATATGTTTAAAGAAAATATTGTGAATATTTTCAAATAATATAAAAATGTAAAACCTTCAGATTGAAGAATCTTAACAATCCCTGAGTACAAACAGCACATAAACAACTACATAAAGGCACATCATAATGCAATTTCTCAGAGCTATTGATAAATAAAAACCTAAGCATTCAAGAAAAGACTCTGTTACAGAGGAACAAAGAGTTTAAAGATGGCGTAACTAAACAAAAGCAGAGGTTTGGTTGCCTGTCACCACAAAAGCCAAACATGTGAAGCAGATAATGGTGCAAAAAGGAAAGAGGTTTTATTCGGGTGCTGCATGACCTGGGAGAATGGTGAACTCCTGTCTCAAAGCCCATCTCCTCAGCAAAACTAAGACAAGAGCCAGTGTCCAGAGTTCCTGCTCCATTTCGAAGTATAGTCCTTTGGAGACCACAGGCGTCTGCTAAACAGAGTTCCAACCCAGGTATCTTAGTTTGTTCCTGGCTGGTGTTCATTTTAGGTTCCCTCCTGGAGCCTGCGTGTGGAGACCACACAGTCGTGAGTCATGCAGCTGCTAGGACTGCAGAGTCACACACTGTCAGGAGAGTGCACAAACGCACCAGTGGGTGCATCCCCAGATGGCCAAGAGAGAGTGAGACCGGCTAAAGCCACATGGCCCAAGGAGAGAACAGATGAGCGCCCTATGCAACTGCAGGTCAGCAGCAAAAGAGCCATGAGCCCAATCCTCTTTGTTTCCCAGGAATTATATTAACTTGGGCATGAAACAGGCCAGGTGCTTTCTCAAAATGACCAATTAGCTTCCCACTTTTGCATACTTTGCATGGGTCCACCTCCAAACCAATCCCTTCTTTTCCCAGGCTAGACTGACAGGCCTCTTTGGTCAGCACCTCCCTTTGCATCATTTTGACTCCCCTGGTCCCACCCACAATTTGGTAAGTGGGGAAGGGCTTTTTCTCTATCCAATTATCTTGCTGGCTTTTCACATTCAGGTCCTATCCATTGATGTTTCTAGCTCTCCATACACTCAATGTAAGAACTTCCTCCTGCTGCCATCTTGGCCAATGGGGAAGACTCCCTGGACCTTCAGAAAGACTGTTTACCAATAACAACATGACATCAAAAGCATGACCTGTAAAACAACAGCTTGATACTTGGACTTTGTCAAAATTAAAACAACCTACTAATCACACTCTTGGGAGCTCATTCCAAGGGAATGAAATTTATGTTATATAGTCATCTTTAAGTGAATGTCACAGGAAGTTTTATTTGTCATAGTTGAAAACTGGGAAGAACCCAAATGCCTGTCTGTGAGTGAATGGCTAAGAAAACTGAATCATCTATAGCATGGAATACTACTCAGCAACAATGGAGGAACAAGTGATTTATGCACACAAAAGGACAAATGAATCACAAGAGAATTAGGTTGAGTGGAAAAAGCCAGTCCTTAAATATTGCACATGGTATGACATTATTCATAAACATCCTTCAAATGACAAGAACAGAGTGATGAAATCAAATTAACGATTGCCAAGGGTTAGAAACATGGCAGAAGAGGAGGAAGTGGGCAGAGTATACTGTAAACCCTGGCTTTTTTTTTTCTTTTTTCTAATACAAGTGACAGAGTTAAGCTTTGATTGCCCCAGGTCCCTGTTCTCCTCCCCTGCCTCCTCTCCCCTCCCCCCAGCTTTCCTTCCCTTCTCCCCCATCAACCAGAACTCACTGTGTGGCCCAGATGTGCTGTGTCATTCCCAGGTCTTGTAAATAATAAAACTGTACCTTTTCAAAATTCCCTGGAGCTTATTGCTGAAGGCATCTTTCAATCAATCATAAAAAACACAAGGGCTGGTCCAGCGCAATATTGACTATTAACAGGCTGAGCCTAGTACAAAGCATGTGGCTATAAAGGAGTAGCCAGAGGGAACTTCATTTTAATGGAATATATCTATATCAGAGTAGATCTGCACAGCAAAGAATAATTGAAATTGTGCAATAAGCTGTAAGGGAAAAGACAAATTGTGAAGACAGATGATGAAAACTCACAATGAAATGAGAAGTAACAGTAACTAATTTCTGTTCCTTAGGGCAAAAAACTCTACATCGCAACAGAGTGAAATGCTCAGCGTCTCTAACTTAATATTATTCAAGCCTGCATCACTCTCATGGCCTCCAGGCTAATAGCGCCTTCTTCATCTTTCGTGTAGACATCCTAATCATTAGTGGAATCCTGCTTGAGGCTTGATTTTCCAAAATGCCCCTCCCATTTTCCCTTCCCTTGACAAAAAAGAAGCCTGAATTCTGTACATTCTTAACATGGATTTGAAGATTAAAGCTCTCATCTTCTCAGCTGGCACCTTCTCAATCAATAAAACTTTCCTTACTCCAAACTCTGATGATTTGAGTTTTGGCCTCTTAAAAGTGTTGGGATATGGACTTTGGACCAATAACAATATGAGAAGCCAATCAAAGAAGCAATATATTATTTTAATTCCCTAAAAGTTTTCAAATTATAGGAGAGTATTTACACATTTCTATAGTGTCACTCACTTGCAAAGACATTGTGTAAATGAAGACTGTTGACTGGCCTGCCTACAGATACAATACTGCAGTCAGGATTCCTATTTAGTACAAAAGGAAAGTTAAGAGTGAAACATGGAAGGAAAAAAGGAAGGGAGGGAGGAAGGAAGAAGGAGAGGAAGGAAAACAAGGTGGTACATAATAGCAATGGTACATAACAATTAAAAGACAACTTCCAGGCATGTAATTGTGCTATTCAAAACTGTAGGGACAATCAACAAATTGCTTGGCATCTCCTCAGGGACAGTCTCAAAAGGTGAAAAACATCCATAAATGGTCCTCACTGAACCGTGTAGGTGTAGGAAACACGTGAGGGAGTCAAGAGAGAGATTTCACTGCAGGTAAAAAGATAGAACATTTCATGTGGTGTCCTATGTTAGCAATATTGACAATGTTTCAGTGACATATGCAAAGTTTCACTTTAATTCAATGACAAAGTTCTAACAAAATGTTTCCATTTCTGATGTAGTTATTTTTGCTGTCTTCTACTCCCTAAAGCCTGAGCAGGAATAGAACCCCTTTCCTCATCTTAAAATAATAATGTTTTTGAGTATTTTCATGTGGGTTGATGGACTAAATGTTCAGAACGATCTTTGAAATATCATGATGCGGTTGCTTATAACATATTTATTTTATATGAATAATTATATTTGTAATGCAGGCCAAAACTGAGTGCAAATGAAGCATAACTAAATATGAACTTTTAAAAACTGGCAAAATTACAAAGCTGCAGGTGTTCAATCTATCATTTCGATGTCTTTCAAACTTTTAGTTATTTAGTGGTTCTAGGCTCTTTTTTGTGACACTTGATATAAAATAATATTTAATAATTAATTACTCAAATAAATATATAAATAGGATTCTTTACACATCATATTGAGATGTGACTGACATTACGTGGATATTAGAAGACTTTTAAGTATCCAGTATTACGATAATTCAGCATGTTTTTAAGTTCCAGATGGAATCTGACAGAAAGCAGATAGTAAGTCAATATTCAACAAAGATGTTAAACTATGAAAAAACAATTTGGTGTGAGAAAAAAAGACACACTTTCTATCTTTCCTCACCACATAGAAAAACTGAAACTTAACAAGTAGGATTTTTCTCAGCCTTTGGTATTTACCAAATGAAACAAAACACACAAAACAAGATTTATACTGCTTTTTATTAAATTTATTGAAGATATTTTTCTAAAATTACTACCTATTGCACATTTCCACATTTTGGATATGAGAAAAGTGAAGCAGGGTAGACTATCAGGAGGTCACACAATTATGAGCAATATTTTAAGTGATTCAAATGCAAATTCATGTGATAACTTTTATATTTAATGTTATAAAATTATTTTTTTCTTTTTTAGACTACTGGAGGACTGCTGTCACTGTAGTTTTTATGTAACCAGGATTATTTTTATTTTTTTAAAGGAAGCATTCATGCTCACAATATTTTAAATCTAATAATTACCTTAATCTGCCATTCACCAGTTACTCTGGTATATATTTTTTATTGTTGTTCAATTACAGTTGTCCCCATTTTTCCCACATACTCTCCCCTGCCCTGCCACCCCACCTCCCACGTTCAATCCTCCCCTCCCTGTTGTCTTTGTCCATGGGTCCTTTACACATTCTTAATCTGTCTATTATTAAGGATATTCAAGTACATTTTTATTTGATTTTATAAAATGTTTATCTGTGTTTTGTATTATGTCATAGTTTGAAGGCATACTTGTGACCTTAAGGTGTAGAAGAATTTAAAGTAATATTCAAGAATCCATGGATCTTTCATCTTTAGTGTATTTTATTTCTCCTCTGCAATATTGTGTAACATACTGACTTTAAACTATTATATTTGATGTACACACCTTTAAACTTACATTAAAGAGTATAGTATCTCTCTATCCAAAGGGAGTTTTTATACATTTTCATTATAAACAATGCCAATACTTACTTGCAGTTTTGTTAGGAGGGACAAATGAAGATTAAATGATCCAAAGTATTGGTTTTGCATGTGAGAGTATTGAAAAAGTTCAATTTTGCCCAAATTTTTGTGTTTACCAAAAATGGAGATGTAACTGACATTATATATATATATATGTGTATATGTATAAGACATTTCAGTTGTCACATGCACAATATGTATATATATACACACACAATATTTCTCCATGTAAAGGCAAATAATTCTCACTGCAATCTGTTATAATTTTCTTATTTATACACTGGTGTAATTTCTGTCAATTGTATTAGGGTTTCAACGTGTATCACCTGTAGGCATAAGGAGTTTTGTAGGATTAGGTGTTCAAGTAGTGGGTTCTATATATTTTTGGAATTTGTGATTAATAATTGTTATTGTAATTACTATTGAATTATATAATATAATTTATAATAGACCTAGCATATATATTAAGTCATTATTACATGTAATTTACAAGTGCCACTATATAATTGTAATTATATAAATGACTAAAGAAAACTCTAAAGAATAGCACAATAATAATTTATACAACACCCAAATTTTCCATGTAGTTTTAACTACTTTTATATTTTCTTTATATATCTATGTATATGTCTGTATCTATATGTATATATCTCTATTTATATACTGTATACTCATACCTATCTATGTATCTATCTGTGTTTCTATGTACCTGTTTATCCATCTACCTGTTAATCATCTACTTCTATCTATCTATCATCTATCTATCCTTATCATATGTTTAGCTCTATCATTCAGATTTCTCAGACTTGGCATTGTTGATATTTTGGGCTAAAAACTGGGTATTACAGAATGTTTAGAAACATAACTGACTTTTAACACTACATGCCAGTCTCACCCTACCTCTGAGTTGCGACAACTGAAATGTCTTCTAGATATTGATCAATGTTCATTGCTTAGTAAAATCACCTCCAGTTGAGAACCCCTGACTATCTGTTTCTAGCTCTATTTATGAATATTATTTTTGTGGGACATAGGCTTATTTTCATATATTCTAAATTGGAAAATTTGGATGTATCTTATTTATACTAGCTCTGCACACTAAATATTTGCCAGGAATAAAACATGAAATACATTAATTATGCCAATGTCTTTTTCCAGAATAACTTTCCTGAAAAACCTGCATGGAAACACAAAATTTAACAGTGTTAAGTGAATTCATTCTCACGGGGATCACAGACCGCCCTGAGCTGCAGGCTCCGTTATTTGGACTCTTCCTCCTCATCTACTTGATCTCAGTGGTGGGCAACTTGAGCATGATCATCCTCACCAAAGTGGACTCAGGACTTCAGACACCCATGTACTTCTTTCTCAGACACCTGGCTTTCACTGATCTTGGTTATTCAACAACTGTAGGACCTAAGATGTTAGTAAATTTTGTTGTGGATCAAAATACCATCTCCTATTGTTTCTGTGCTATCCAACTGGCTTTCTTTCTTGTGTTCATTGTTAGTGAAATTTTTATTCTATCCGCAATGTCCTACGACCGCTATGTGGCCATCTGTAACCCTCTGCTCTACCCAATCATCATGTCACAGAGGATATGTCAGCTGCTGGTGGCTATTCCCTATCTCTACAGCTCATTTGTTGCTCTTCTAGTCACCATAAAGATTTTTAATTTATCCTTCTGTGGCTACAATGTTGTCCATCATTTCTACTGTGACAGTCTCCCCTTGTTATCTTTGCTCTGCTCAAATACGCATGAAATTGAAATGATTATTCTGATTTTAGCAGGTTTTGATTTGATTTCATCCCTTCTGATAGTTCTTGTGTCTTACTTCCTCATTCTTGTATCCGTTCTCAGGATGAACTCTGCTGAGGGCCGGCACAAGGCTTTCTCTACCTGTGGCTCTCACCTGACTGTAGTCATTGTATTTTATGGGACTTTGATATTTATGTATGTGCAACCCGAATCCAGTCATTCCTTTGACAGTGATAAAGTGGCTTCCATATTTTACACCCTGGTGATCCCCATGTTGAATCCCTTGATCTACAGCTTGAGGAATAAAGATGTAAAATGTGCACTACAAAGAGTGTGGAAAAAGCTATGTAATACTTTTTCTTAAGATTTACATACAATATGATTCCTATAAACTAGAACCTAGATTATGGACTTTGAATTTTGCTGTATGTACCTCCTAAGAATTAGCAAGCACAAATGAGTTCAATGTACATTTATTGATTTTCTTACAGATGCTAGGTACATCTAATTCCTGTAAATGGATTAATGAACAAAATAGTAAAAAAATTTTCTTTCTTGAGTATAAATTATATACTTAAATTACATAAGTGTTATAGTATAGCAAAATGTGTTAGGAGGATATAGAAAAAACTGTCAAGGATTCTGATGTTTCTTTATCTATTAGAATAAAATCACAGCATCAATATGTGTGAGTATGCGTGCCCTTTTCTTTCCTTCGGTTTTAGCTTTCATACTCTTCTCTGGTATGTTTCAGAATTGTCATTACTAATGATTGTGCCTGTGATATCTGATGATTTGAAGTTCTCAGTCATATTACTTTGCTCCAATACCTCTTCCAAACATTGGGATCCCACTTTTTCCATATTTGAGTCTATTAACTGAATATACTTTTAATTCAGTCTATAGGTTCTGATTGGCACCTAATTTTGTCTTAATTGGTTTAGTTTATTGATATCAGAGAATTTAAATTAAGAGAAATTTCTGAGGCCACATAGAAGCTCCTAGGTTTGTACTGTTTTCCCCTCAGCTAAGTGTTCTTGCTTAATAACTGGTGGTTTGGTTTTCGAGATTGTAGTATTTCTTTATCTCTTTTTAAAAAGTAGTATTATCCATGTTTAAAAGTTATTTTTGGTGTCCTTGGGTAAGAGAACTATCCTATGAAAATTAATTGTGTTTTTCCCCTTTTCTCAAGTTGATATTTCTCAATTTTTTAATTATATTTTATGATTATGCTATTACAGTTCTGATTTTTCCCCCTTTGCCCCCTCTATCCAGCACCCTCCACTCCCTCGGGCAATCCCCCCACCATTGTTCATGTCCATGGGTCATATTTATAAGTTCTTTGGCTACTCCATTTCCTATACTGTACTTTACATCCCCATGGCTATTGTGTAACTACCTATTTGTATTTCTTAATCCCCTCACCTCTTTACCCCTTCTCTCCCTCCTGCCTCCCATCTGGCAACTGTCTGGTAACTAACTTATTTTCTTTCTTTCTTTCTTTTTTTCTTTCTTTCTTTCTTTCTTTCTTTCTTTCTCTTTCTTTCTTTTATTATCTATCTTTATTTTTCTTTATCTTTAATATTTGCCCTTTTAATAATGATGTGTCTTGGAGTGGGCCTCTTTGCATCCATCATAATTGGGACTCTCTGTGATTCCTGGACTCACATGTCTATTTCCTTCACTAAATTAGGGAAGTTTTCTTTCACTGTTTTTTTTTTCTGTTAGATTTCCAGCTTCTTGCTCTTTATCTTCTTTTGGCTTCCCTATGAGGCAAACATTAGACATCTTAAAGTTGTCCCAAATGCTAATTATACTATCCTCATTTTTTTTTTTTGGATTATTTGTTTCTTCTTGTTCCGATTGGCTGTCTTTTGCTTCTTTATGTTCCAAATCATTTATTTGATTCTTCGCTTCATCCATTCTACCACTGTTTCCCTGTAAATTGTTCTTTATTTCAATTAGTATATCCTTCATTTCTGACTAGATCTTTTTTATGTTGCTGAGGTCCTCCCTAAGTTCTCTGAGCATTGTTATAAACTGTGTTTTGAACTGTGTATCTGATAGGCTTATTTCCATTTCATTTACCTCAAAACCTCTTTTTCTGGGGTTTTGATCTGTTCTTTCATTTGGGCCATGTTTCTTTGTCTCCTCATTTTGGAAGTCTCCCTATTTTTTTTCTATGTATCAGGTAGAGCTGCTTTGACTCTGTGTCTTGCTAGGGTGGCCTAATAGAGTAGGTGTACTGTAGGGTCCAGTGGCACAGCCTTTCCTATCGCTCAAGCTGGGTACTCCAGATGCACCCACTGTGTGGGCTGCTTACACACTACTCTTCTTGAACCTTGGTGCTATATTTCCCAAGTTTAATTGATATTGATTATGAACTGTGTTTTAACTACCTTTTATTGTTTAACTACATTGATTGATTATTGTGGGAAGCAAAGAAAAATAATCCTGCTGTTTGCATGATGCTATATTTCTAATGTAAGTGAAGCCTAATACATAATGAGGGCATAGTCATTTTGCCTTTTGTGCATAGTGGCTCCAAGTCACTGTCCAAATTTTTCCATATGCTTACTTTTAATGTTATTTTTATTTTGTTTACTTTTATCTTTTCTTAATATTCCTGGGATTTTATGAAAGCTATTTATTTACAATATTTGCTTAGTTAATTATCCTGCAATTACATTCAGTGTTTAGCCAAAGAATATTTAAAATACTTCACTAGAATAAAATTTTAAAAGTGCACCATACAAATCAACCAAGATGTACTTCACTAGGTAGATAAGCAAATAAACTATAGTGCATCCAGACAATGATATTTTATTGAGCACTAAAAAGAAATGAGCTATCAAGCCATGAAAAAATGTGGCAGAATCTGAAATGTATATTACTAAGTGATAAAGCTAATCAGAAATGGCTATATATGGCATAATTCCAATGATGTGACATTCTGGAGAGGGCAAAACTATGGAGACAGTAAAAAGATTTGTGGTTGCCAGGGGTTAGGGCATAGGTAAGGATACATAGAGGAAGCTCGGGAAAATTTTAAGGTAGTGAAAATACTTTGTATGGAGCTATAGTTGTGGATACATGTCATTATATATTTATTCAAACTCATAGAATGTAAAACACCAACAGTGAATCCAATATAAACTGTGGAGTTGAGGTGAGAATGACGTGCCAGTGTAGGTTCATGGATTGTAACAAACATACCACATTGTTAAGCTGTTGACAGTGGGATGGGGTAACTATGCATGTGTGGGTCAGGGAATACATGGGAATCTCTGTACCCTCTCACTTTTGTGATGAATAAAACTTCTCTAAAAATAAAATAGTCTTACAAAATAAAAAAGTACAGGATACAGTTTCATGTAAGGATAAATATCAAAGTGTAAATGCAGTTAAAAAGAATCTCTAAGATAGTCTTTATTACTCCCAAGTAATAATACTTTGTACTTTTGAGTATTCTTCATGTCTTGGTAAATTTGATTATCACAACTCTGATAATCTCACAGATAATCTCACACTCTGTGAGATAGGTCCTATTATAATTTCTATTTTTCAGATTATTGAAAGGTGATTCAGAGAGGATAAGTACATTATCAGAGCCCACTAAGGAACTGGGTGTTAGAACCAGATTTCAAACCAGGTAGTCAAGTTCATGCTCAAGACTTTATGCTCTTAACAAGGTCCCTAAATTTTCTCTTAATATCATCTTTATGTTTCACTGATGTCACCCCAGAAATGACAGGGACTAAAACTTCACTTTAGAAGATGTAGGATTAAAAAAGGAGAAATAGCAGAAAGATTCAAAACAATGAAAACTGTATCTGGCACAGAAAAACAAATTCAAGAGAAATATAATTATTCAATTGTAAATTAATATTAGCTCACATAAATGTAAATTAATCAGTCTTGCTTTTAATGAGTGATTTTGCTCTCATAGAAAGCTAAAATAAAATGAAGGCAGGACATAGTCTAAAAAGCGGAGATTAAGGAGAAGCAGAATTCAAAAAAAAATAAAAAAGGCCAAATGTCTATGGCTAATGATTTGTAGAAGGAATTCTTCCAGGGACAATGTAAGAGATAAATGTTCTTTCCAAAAGAGAGAGGTCTGTGAGGGGGCTATTTATTCTATATTACCTTCTGCTTCTCAGACTTTGAAGAACCTTTCTATATGCACTTCATCCACTTGGAAAATTAATTTAAGGGCAATAAAATATTTGGACTCTGATATTGTTGAGCTACTGAACCAATAAATGCCACAAGGTCCAACACATGATCATTTTTTTTATTTTAAAGTAAGCCCTCTTCCTTGAGCCAGTGTTTGTTAGTGACCTATTCATGCATGGGAAAGACATTCCTGAATGATACCATGGAAAACCATGGAGCACCACATACAGCTGTGAAGGCTGAGCACCATGTTATTTGGGGGTGTGCCATTCATACAGATGGAGATGTGAAAACCCCGCCTGAAAGATATTCAATTAATAGAATATCGTCCTGATTCATGTAAACGTACAATGACTGCCTACTATAGTGACTAGACTGATAAAGGGAATTACATATCTCTCAGAAATATTTATCAACTCTATGAGAAGAAACATCACTAATCCAGATACACAGTTTGTCATTGAAAGAGCTCCTCAAATATGAGAGAGAATACTAATTCAGAAGCATGAATAGGAAAGTTAAATGTTAGTATCTGTAGAATAGGAAATAATTTCTGATTCATTAAAATTTTAATGATTCACAATAATCATAATATTCCCAAGTTTCAAATTGTATCTTCATGTGGTTTCCTATTGGAGAAAGGAACTACTGCATTCTATGGAGAATATATCTAATCTCTATCTATTTATCTATCTATCTATCCATCTATCTATCTATCTATCTATCTAATTTATGTGGATTCCCTAGAGAAACTGTAACCAGTAGAGAGCTGAAAAGGAATGCTATGAGGTAGGGAAGTCCCAGAAGTCATGTAACAGGAGGGTCTATATTCTAATGTCTAGTATGTGAAAGGCACACCCCTGAACAACAAGGGCCATGTCCTTCACAAAGTCATCTGGTGTTTCTCTGATTCCCTATGTGTCATATTTGAGCAGAAGTTTACATTTATTTACTGTTTGTCTTACCTTTATAGCTCCTTGATGATAAGGAATAAAATATTTGTATGATAGTATTTAAATCCCAACAAACCTGAATAATATTAAATATGAAAAAATAGCAAAATATGTAATCCAATGTGCCTGTCTATTTATATAATTCATAGCTCAATATATTAATTTGTAACTCAGAATACTAGAAATCAGTCAATCATAGAGGAGACAAAGTAAAATTCAGTTTTTATTCTGGCATAAAAAATGTTGGCATTTTTCAAACTTACTTCTTCATGGAATTATTATTGGCCATCACAGTGAATTTTAAATCTATAGAAATTATGGACTTACTTTTTAAAAAATTGATTTAGAAGTAGAACAATACAGATATTTCTTTCAAGGCTTTATTTTTTTGCAGTCCTTAAATTTTTGTGTTTACAAGAATTTAATACCTGTTAAAAAATGTGGTCTTTATTTCTTGCAGAAATGATTATACTAAATTAGCTTCTTGATTTCAGATCTAGTAATAATCACATAAATTAATTTTTCTTTTTTGCTAATTTTGATTTATATTTTATAGCAATTTATGGAGATATAATTCATAGACCATATGAGAGTTTATTCAAGAATGCAAGCCCAGTTCAACATTCAATTATCATTAATGTAATTTATCATATGAACAGAATTAAGAAGAAAAAGTATGAATTTCTCTGTTGATACAGAAATAGTACTTAATTAAATTTAATATCTACTTATAACATAAAATTAAATTCTCAGCAATTTAAAATGGAAAGAAACTTCCTAAAAATTGATAAAAGACATCTACAATAAAGCTTACAGTGAACACCATTTTAATCATGAAAGGATGTATGTATTCTCACTAAGACTGGAAAAAGAAAAGTCTTTTTTTCTCACTACAGCTATCATATATCATAATCGAAATCCTAGCTTGTGCTGTAAGATGAAAGTAATAAATAAAAGACATAATGATTTGAAAAAATAAATAAAATGTTCTGTATTTGAAGATGACATGATTGTTTATGTAGAAAATGAATCTTCAAAAGTTAGTAAAACTAATAATTGAATATAACAAAATCACAGTAAGTAAGGTCAACAGACACAATTCCAATGCATTTCAGTATATAAGCAATACATAGTTGGAAGTTTAAGCAAATATATATAAATCTAAAAGAATTATCCACTCACTGGATTGCCAGTTCAATCCAGGATATCAAAGAATATGAATCAACAGCCATATGGAGAGATATGTAAAGCTAAGTTCCAAGTGCAAGATCTTCTGTCCTTGAGTTTGAGGTCCAGCAGGGTGATACCTGTAAGCATTCTGGTTCAACAACCTGGAAGCTCTCCACAGCCCCTCTTTTGTGTTTTTATAGGGGCTTCATTCCACAGGCAAGGCTGATTAAATCATTGCTCATTGGTGGTGGATTCAACCTCCAACCCTCTTCCCTCCTTGGAAATGGTGGTTGGTTCCCCTGGTAACCAGCTCCCAAACACATGCACATTCCAAAATCACTTCAGTAACATAACAAAAGATAGCTTCCAGGTTCTCAACACTTAGGAAATTCTACCCAAGTTTATTGTGTATATTAATGAGTTAATCATTCTACATATCCACAACCCAATGACCAGCCCTACACACTTCCGCTTAGACATGGCCACACCATAAAGCAAAGGATTTGCAATTGACATATAACAATCATATGCCATTACTGACAACAAGAAATCTGTGGTAACAATACTCCAAAACACAAATGCTGTACCATGCAAGCAAAAAAAAAAGAAAAAAGAAAAAAATAGTTCCCTTCACAACCAGGAGCTTTGTCAGCATTTTGGGTGATAAAAGGGTTTTAAGGAGCTATGCCAGAATCCAAGACTAAGATCAAATATATTTTTCTTATTACAAATTGCAATATCATAGCCACTTTTTAAATGAGTTAAAATATAAATCAATGAAGGCAAATTTTAGCTGTAGCATATCTGTATTCTTGGAACTCTGAGAACCAATATGCTTTTTTCTTTGTAAGTACTGTGCTTTCATGCCCTTAAATGAGAATATTATTATATACTTGTTTTCTCCAAATAACAGAAAAATATAAATGTAGTACTGAATTTTGTGTTGATTTATAGATTAATAACCTTGACTATCAGAAGACCCACGTCACAGGCTATTATTTTTGTGAGACGGCCATGTGAATTAAACAAGTTTTGCTTATTGGCTGCCTCCTCATATGACTCTCCAGGTGGGCACTTGGAGCAGGGCAGGCACTACTCCGTAGAGTGCATGGGTTTTCAGCTGCTTTGCTGTACATCTGAAACTGGTATAGAATGGTATTTTATGTAAACTATGGTTGAAAAACTTTTAGAAATTTAAAAAAGGAAAACTTAGTATATCCTTAAAGACTTTACATTCGTGGAATTATAGAAAGTGAGAAGCAACTGGTAGAATATGGTAGGATTTACAATGACTTAAACTCAACAGTGGAAATGTTTCATTTCTAAGGCTCTTTTCACAGCCTCCTTTACCTCTTTGTTTCTCAGACTATAAATGAGTGGGTTTAACATAGGAATAACTAGTGTATAGAACACAGGAGCTACCTTCTCTTGTTCTACAGAATACTGGGAGCTTGGGTGAATGTAACTAAAGCTTAAGGTACCATAGAATATGGTCACAGCAGTCAGGTTAGAGGCACAGGTGGAGAAGGCTTTCCATCTGCCTGCTGCTGAGTGGATTCTCAGGATAGCAAGAACAATGGACATGTAGGAAATCATCACAACCAAGAAGGTGGCAATGGCAATGACTTCAGAAGAAAGTTAAGAGCAACAACTCATCCACAGTGGTGTCAGAACATGACAGCTTTAGGAGTGAGGGAATATCACAGAAGTGGCTGACAACATTCAGCCTACAGAAGGACAGTCTGCTCAAACCTACTGTGTGCACTAAGGAGTTAACTGTTCCACATATCCATGACCCAATGACCAGCCCTACACACTTCCACTTAGACATGGCCACACTGTAAAGCAAAGGATTTGCAATTGCCACGTAATAATCATATGCCATTACTGACAGCAAGAAACCTTCTGTGGTAATAAATACCCCAAAACACAAATGCTGTACCATGCAAGCAGAAAAAGAGATGGTTCCCTTCACAACCAGGAGGTTTATCAGCATTTTGGGTGCAATGGCAGATGCATAGCAGGCATCTACAAAAGAAAGACAGCTGAGGAAAAAGTACATGGGTGTGTGAAGCTTGGGAGTGAGTAGGATTAAGATGATCATACTCAGATTTCCCACCAAGGTAATGACATAAATCACCAAGAACAACACAAAAAACACAACTTTCAGTTCAGCGTGGTCTGTTAATCCCAAAAGAATAAACTCAGTCACAACTGTATAATTCTTTTCAGTCATCTGTTTGTTTCTTTTCACAAGATCTGTTGTTAAAAAAACATACAGACATTACAATTTATTAGGAAATATATATATCATATATTATATATTATTAGGGAATATAGATACAGACAATTATTAATAATAGGCTTTGGATAAAAAGCATCCTTTCTTTGATCTGAGATTTTTCATCAACAAAACTAATAGGTGGATAAAATGGTCTCTAATTTCATTCCAGTGATGTTGCTTTATGTGATTATATTCCATAGAAACCAGCAGATGAAAAAATAGTTTGTTTCTCACAGCTTTAGTCTGCCTCTAATGTGTCCACTTTAAGACTAAAGTTACACTAAGCACTAAGACACTAATGATGACTGAAATTAATAGCATGCATAATATATATCATGAGAGAAGTAAATAGCTAATCTATGATATTCTCCTCTGATTTTGTTTTGAAGTAGGAAATCATTTAACGAGAAAAGTCTGAACATTACATTTATTTTGAACTTAGATATGGCAGTGACCTATAGTGACATTATTATAGACAGCAAAAGGGCTACCTCATGGGTTAAGAAGGCACAGGTACCTAGAGTAATGACATTTAAAAATGTCAAGGATTCTGGCTTCTGTTGCCATGGAAGGCATTGGAGTGCTGACACAGACTCTAAAACATATGAAACAAAAGCTTGTCTCTGGCATGATAACTATTAAAATTAGACAGGAGGCCTGTTTGAGGACAATCTTCCCCATGTTCTTGGTGGAAGGACAGCCTTGGAAGGCTGTTCACTCTGAGACCTACAACACAGAATCCCTTATCTTGCCTGTTTGGACCATATAGAGGCTTTCAGGTTTTCCCGAGACCTCAAATAACTTCAGGAAATTTTAAAAATACAAAAATTCAGAATATGAACACATATACTCACCAAATGCTCTGCGATGCTTCTTCATATTTTGCATCCTATAATAGATAACAACTTAAGTCTTTCTAAAAATATAATTTCCATTGGATTATTGGATACCTATACTTTTTACTCGAAACTATTCATATTTGTTTAAGAATTAATTGTCTCTTGCTTCTTCTCTATTAAGTTGGAGTTTCATTTTAGAAATGATAATAAAGAAAAGATGATTGTGTTGGTTTATCTGTAATTTATACCATCTATCAATTTTAATTAATACATTTAATTGCCATAATTATGAGAAAGTTGGAATCCATTAACCCTGGGTCAAATCCTATTGTTGACAACAATTGGTTTTATTTCATTGAACAAAGTTATTTAACTTCCCAGATTTATGATGTAATTATATTTAGTTTTCCAAGATTGCTGAGAGGATTGAAAAAGACAATTCCAGTAAAGTATTTCCTATTCTTTGAGTACACTAAACACTTAAGTTAAATAGATAGTTTCATAACTATCTATTTAACTAGTTGAAATAGAGTTAGATAGAATAGTGATATACATGTAGTATATTATATATTTTGGAACATGGTGATCAGTATTAAACTTTAAAACCATTGTAGTTGAAGAATTCTTTTTTTAATCATTTCTGCAATTCTTAACTATTTTATTTATTTATTTTATTAATCAAATGGATATCTCAAGTTATCATTTGCAAACTAACCTTGTTAAATGTGTGATAAATAAAATAAATACTTACATTTTTTATTTCTAACATGCTCCTTAAAGATTACGAGCAGATTTGACAATATGGAAGAGTACTTTCAACAACTATTCAGAACTGCATTTTTTATCATAGTGCTAACACATACTCTTTCTTCTGCTAATCTTAGAAACATAATGGAAATTATTAATAAAATATCACTTGTGGAATTTTATTGCGAACTATAATTTAGGAAACAGCATGTTTAAAATGTATTAGAAATTAACTACCCAAGTGTAAAACTGATAACTATAGTGGCAAAATTTGATGGCAACATTGTAAACGGAATTTCATAATAAAATATGGACTTAAATTACACGAACTTTGAGAATCAAAACACCAATAAGATTCTATCACATCTGAAATTTTCAATCATTTGTCAAATGAGTTCTAAATATAAAAAATTAAAAGAAATAGAAAGACATTAAAAATGAATTTAACTTACCAATGATATTTAAAAATTTAAGATATTAGTTTATTTAGAAAACTCACATCCATGTCCAAGGTTCCTTACTCTCCTCTCAGAAATGAAATCAGTTAATATATATGTGTGTGTGTGTGTGTGTGTACTTCTAACGAGACCAGAATCCCTGTGGTTCAGACACCAATTATACTGAAGCAACTACAACAAAAGTTATGCTCTAGATTGCACTGTGGTTTCTCAAGAGACTCTCTCAAGGTATCTCAATGGAACCAGTTTCCCTAAGTTGTATGATGTAAAAAGTCTTATAAAGAATAGAAAGCAACATAGCACCAAGGGTGAAAACAAAGCAGAAATGTTGATGTTAATAGTGTACATAAATTGGATGGTATTTTATTAAGATATAATATGGACTGGGCCTGCCTTTGTAAGGCTAGAATGTGTTAGGTGGAATCCAGCTCGATAATGGCTATTCTTTCTAAAGAGTGGGGGAGCAATACCTGCAAACATTGTAAATAAAATGTGTTTTACCATCCAGTGGCAAAACATAATGAGAAAGAACATCTCCATATCAAGACTCTAGAAAGCAATAAATATGTTTAAAATGTTTTTAAATCAAATGGATAAAAGGGGAAAAGGCAAAATGAATAAGCCTTTACCAAAAAGACCAGGGTTATAAGTTGACATACTGACAATGGTTTAAGCAAAGATCAGAATGAATGAATGAATGAATGAATGAATGAACAATACCTGTGAAAAGAATCTAGCTGGTCAAGAGAAGTTGTGTCTTGGTGTTGGAAACAAATGTAGCCCACTGTTGCAGGAGGATTAGATCATGATAAGTAACTACTTTGAGGAAGAGATGTTGAAGCCAGCCACTAATAATTTTTTAAAGTATTCTTCAGAAAACAACAGGAAGCATTTCTCTATCCCTCTGCAAGTGCTTACAGAAACCAGTTAACTCTTATTGAACCTGAGTCTGTACAGCTAGTGGTCAAATGTACCTAATCTGACCTCCAGAGTGTGGCAGACCCTTCAGCATGGCGTGGACCCAGCTCCTACTCAGAGATGCACAGCACCACGCCCACTGATACGTTCTTTCATGGGTAATCAGATTTGCAGTGTACCTAGGCTGTTTTGAGATTTGCTCTTTGCTGAAACCCCCTCACCCTGCAAGTACTTTGCAAAGACCAGTGTAACCAGCTGCCTATTCATTTGTTAATATCCTTCTTCTGTGATGTAATGAGGGTCATTGGCTCCTTTGTTGTAACTGGGATAGTGAGGAAGAACCATCTTGGAATGTGAGGAGATATGAGAATAAAGGCCTGTCATGGCGGAGGCCGCAGCTTTTGCTCCTCTTGAAGAAAAGCCATGCTGTCATCCTATTCCTCCACCAGACTCGGTAGTCTGTGCGTGTTTTAGTTTATCCATAATGACGCGGACACTGCTGGCCAGTGTCCACATCACCAGAGTACACTACAACCATGGAATTCAAGCAACAGAGGTGCTACTGTTTGTCATCCAGAGCCCATTAAAAAGTGTGAGGTCCCCCAATAAGAAAGATCTGGTGCCCAGACCAATTCTTACACATATGAAAGTTGTAGAGGAGAAGGGCATGAGTAATGTTTATGAGAGATGAATTATACGATCTTATCTCAGATTTTGCTCTCAATGAGGTTATATTGAACACTATCCAAGAGTGGTGAGATCTCAACTCAAGAAACACTGCTGTCAAGGCAATCATCACAGTAACATATTGCATTACAATAATTGCTACAGGTTTGTCATATGAAAGAACAAAGATATATAAATTACTCATTTAAAGATGAGGCATTAATTTCAAATCTCCTACTTATCCATCAAGTGACTTTGGGCAAACTACATGGGTTGTATGAGCTTGAGGTCCTCTGAATATGAGAATAGTGTATGTATCTCACACAGGTCTGTGATATATTTTTAACCCAGTGTTTACTACATATTTTTATTTCAATAAGTTCAAAGAAAAAATCCTATGTGATGTCATTTATAAGTTTACCACAACTTTTGGAACAATGCCAATTTTATTGAGATAAATTTGATGTCCAAGTATTTTCCACAGTTACTTTAATCATTGATGACTCTGTGAGTGAAGTGAGTACCTTTATATCATGTAGGTCTCCACGGACTGTTCAGATCATTTCCATTGTTTAGTTGCTTTCCTTGAATTGTCCCTCACATGTTCTCACCAGGGAATGTGTAGGGTGTCCTGGGTAATTAGAAGGCACCACAAGGCAATATTCTAAAAATCTCTCAGGTGACTTGAGCATGAATTATATGCCACTTCTTCAGGGAGTATCTCAAAGAAGGACAAGAAGCATAAATTCTCCCTACTTAAAGTAAAAGTAATTTAGGAGAAGAAAATCCAATTCTTTATTAAAGGTCAGTGGATAGGATTTGTGTTTTCATTATCACCTGGGCGTGGATAATTTTCCATGATTCCTGGCTTCTGATTATGGACATTCTTATAAGCCATTGACAGCTGACTCAAACTACCACAACAATTTATTTTCTTCTTTGTTAGCTGGAATTCCCTGGCATAGAATGTCATTTTTAGTGCACTAAATGTTATGAATTGACTAGATTCATAGATCTATTTTATTTATGAAAGTTGGTAGTGGCATTTAGATATTGCAAGTGAAAAGAGAATTATTAATATCATAAAAATCATCACTAATCTCATCTATTAGAATGTATTAAAGTTAGGATTTCCAAGTAAAAACAGTATTTCCAATTACATTTGCATTTCAGATAAACAACAAATCATTTTAATGTATGTTATATAATATTTGATAAATATTATATCTAATAAATGTATTCAATGTGATTTTTTACAAAAAGCATTTTAATATATGTATTACCCATGTAATATTTTGCACACTGCAAATAATATTAATATAAGGATATACATATCTTATATATAAGAATAAACTCCCAAAGTTTTTTAGCTATTTGCTTTTTCTCTCAAGGCTATTTACTACTCAGTTTGTTTTTTCAGAATAGGCTTTATAAGCCAACTGTATTGTATATTAAAAATCTTAAACAGAATATATTTCATATTAAGTATTCTTACCACTATAAAATGAAAGCATGAATATTAAAAAACAAAGAATGAGCAAAGTAAAAAAATTAAATGTTTACTAAGAGAGGTAATAACTGACACTAAAAATGTAGATAAACTAAGCAAACACTAGAATAATTATGTCAATGTAAGATATTTTCAAATGTGTAAGAATTTTTATGAGTTTATTTGAGCAAACTGAAGACAATTGCCAAGAAGCAAAACCTCAAAGGACTGAGAAAATGCTCTGGAAAATGGAAGTTTTGAACTTTATTTCATGCATTACAATCAAAAGAGGAGGCATAAGTGGGTTGCATGAAATCCATTGGCGATAGATTAGGGAGGCAGAAGAAAGCAAAGTGGGGAAACCTCTGGGATTGGACAAAACATTAAATGATAGACACATACTTCTTTTACACAAGTGGGTACAGAATAGTTAACACTCAACTATTAACATAATAACAATAACAATGAGGGGATTTGTGATCTCCTTCTGATGCAGTGCCTATGCTTCAAGGAGTCCGGAAAAAGGAAATTTGACATTGCAAAGGTATGTTATTTCAGATGCAAAAAGAAAACAGACAGGCTCAATTAAGGTAAAGATTGACTTTTGTCAGGGAAAGTTCCATCCTAGGACATGACTGGTTGCCATGACCTGCATTTAGTTAGAAGTTTTTAACTTCAGTCCATCCTATGAGGTCACTTTAGGTCTGGAAGTTTTTCATTCTTGCTATTGTTCAAAAGAATTTTTATATAGCTATCATATGATTTTTTCAATGAAAACTTTTTTATTGTTGTTCAATTACAGTTGTCCCCATTTTCCCCCCATTACTCTCTCCCACCCTCCCCACCCCCACATCCCACATTCTATCCTCCCCTCCTTGTGTCTGTCCATGGGTTCTTCATACATGTTCTGGGATGACCCTTCCACTTCTTTGCTCAGTTTTCCCCCTCAAAGTTTGCAGTGCCTTCACGCAGGCCTCCCCAAGGTTGTCAGGCTTAGCAGGTGGCCTGTTTTCATCCACAACACTTAGCAAATCATTGAAGACTTCAACATGGTACTGGAACTCTGAATTTCTTTGCTTAATCTAGTGCATATGCAGAAAAACCAAGATAGCAGGCCCTGCAGCACTTGTTCTCACTTGTGAAAGAGTAAAGAACTTGAAAGCAGAGTGAGCTCAATGGAGAAACAGCAGATGACTTCACCTAGGAAAGAGGGATAGACGTGACTCAGGAATCTTCTCAGTTGCCTCCCCCTGTCCCTCCTGTTCATTATTCCTTGAATCAGTTTGGCTAAATGGACACCCCAAAATTACAGATCCTCGAATTCTGCCAATAGCCATCGGGGGTTCCTGACTCAGCTGCTCTAAACTGTAGGTTTAGACCTTCTGCTGGCCTCCCAGAAGTTTTTACCTGAAAGTTGTTCAGTCTATAGCTGAGCATTTCATCACACAAATCTATTTTGTATTTTAACTGGCTGAATATTTTAAACTCCAATTACTCCTCCATTGAAAATCACACTTACAGAGTTCCAGATTTTCACTGAAGGGAAACTCAACCTGAGGGGCAGGGAATGCAATGGATTGAGCTAAAGCAGCTTCTCTGTCTTCATTCAGAGCAGTTCTGCTTCATTTCACTGACTTCCTATGTAAATTTTATGAAATGAAGAGGTCAGTATTTATCACTGAAATATTAGAAAATCACAGTGTTATACTCTATATATATTCCATTGTATAATCCAAGAAATAAATTGACAGTAAAATCAGATATAATAAATGCTCAAATAAATATTTTAAATGATTTATATACATGATCACATTCACAATGGAGAAATTAATGAGTGATATAAATAGTACACAGATGAAAGGAAGCATATAAAATTAAATACTCAAATGCCTAAATATTGATATAAACCAAATATTTTCGCAGAAATAGATCCAGATTTTTTTATTTATTTTAATTGTTTTTCTTGTACAGTTTTCTGTCTTTTACTACCATCCTAGCCCACCACCCCAGCCCTCCCCACCTCCCTCCCATTTCCACCCCCCTTAGTTTTTATCCATGTATCCTTTATACTTGTTCCTGTAAACCCTTTTGCTTTTTCCCTGATCTTCCTTCCCCTCTCCCCTCTGGTGACAGTCAGTCTGTTCTCAATTTCGGTGTTTTTGGTTATATTTTGCTTGTTTGTTTGTTTTGTTGGTTAGGTTCCTGTTAAAAGTGAGATCATATGCTATTTGTCTTTCACTTTGTGGCTTATTTCACTTAGCATGATGCTCTCCAGTTCCATCCATGCTGTTGCAAAGGGTAGGAGCCCCGTCTTTCTTTCTGCTCCATAGAATTCCATTGTGTAAATGTACCATAATTTTTTGATCCATTCATTTACTGATGGGCACCTGGGTTGCTTCTAACACTTGGCTATTGTAAATTGTGCTGCTACGAACATAGGGGTGCATAGGTTCTTTTGGACTGGTGTTTCAGGGTTCTTAGGATATAATCCTAGTAGTGGAATTGCTGGATCAAAAGGTAAATCCATTTTTAGTTTTCTTTGAAAATTCCATACTGCTTTCCATAGTGGTTGTACCAGTCTGCAGCCCCACCAACAGTGCACTAGGGTCCCATTTTCTCCACAACCTCTCCAACACTTGTTGTTTGTTGCTTTGTTTATGATGGCCATTTTGACTGATGTGAAGTGGTATCTCATTGTAGTTTTAATTTGCATCTCTCTGATGGCTAGTGATGCTGAGAATCCTTTCATATGACTCTGTATGTCCTTCTTGGAGAAGTGTCTGTTTAAGTCCTTTGCCCATTTTTTAATTGGGTTGCTTGTCTTCTTAGAGTGGAGTCGTGTAAGTTCTTTATATATTTTGGAGATTAAACCCTTGTCTGAGATATCATTGGCAAATATGTTTTCCCATACAGTTGGTTCTCTTTTTATTTTAATACTGTTTTCTTTAGCCGTGCAGAAGCTTTTTTATTTTGATGAGATCCCATTTGTTTATTCTTTCCTTTATATCCATTGCTTTAGGGGACATATTAGTAAAAATGTTGCTGCATGAAATATCTGAGATTTTCCTGCCTATGTTCTCCTCTAGGACTTTAATGGTGTCACAGCTTATATTTAAATCTCTTATCCACCTTGAATTTATTTTTGTGTATGGTGTAAGTTGGTGCTTGAGTTTCATTTTTTTGTATGTAACTCTCCAGTTCTCCCAACACCACCTGTTGAAGAGGCTATTTTTACTCCATTTTATGTTGCTGCCCCTTTGTTGAATATTAATTGACCATAGAGACTTGGGTTTATTTCTGGGCTCTCTGTTCTGTTCCACTGGTCCATGTACCTGTTGTCATGCCAGTACCAAGCTGTTTTGATTACAGTGGCCTTGTAATACAGATTGGTATCAGATATTGTGATCCCTCCTACTTTGCTCTTCTTTCTGAAAATTGCTGCAGCTATTTGGGGTCATTTATGGTTCCATATAAATTTTTGAAGCATTTGTTCTCTGTCTATGAAATATGCCATTGGTACTTTAATAGGTATTGCATTGAATTTGTACATTGCTTTGGGTAGTATGGACATTTTGATTATGTTGATTCTTCCAATCCATGAACATGGTATATGTTTCCATTTGTTTGTGTCTTCCTTGATTTCTTTCTTCAGTGTTGTGTAGTTTTCTGCATACAGGTCTTTTACCTCCTTGGTTAGGTTTATTCCTAGGTATTTTATTTTTCTTTTTGCTATAACAAATGGGATTTTTGCCTTGATTTCTGCTTCTACTGTTTCATTGTTGGTATACAAAAATGCCTTTGATTTCTGGATATTGACTTTGTATCCTGCTGTTTGGCCAAATTTATTTATTAGGTTGAGCAGCTTTTGGGCCAAGTCTATAGGATTTTCTATGTACACTATCATGTCATCTGCAAACAATGATAGCTTTGTTTCCTCCTTTCCAATTTGGATGCCTTTTATTTCCTTTTCTTGTCTAATTGCTGTGGCTAAGACCTCTAATACTATATTGAATAGAAGTGGTGAAAGTGGACATCCTTGTCTTGTTCCTGATCCTAGTGGAAAAGATTTTAGTTTGTGCCCATTGAATATGATGTTGGCTGTAGGCCTCTCATATATTGCCTTTATTATGTTGAGGAATGCTCCCTCTATTCTGACTTTGCTGAGTGTTTTAATCATAAATGGGTGCTGTACCTTATCAAATGCTTTCTCCGCATCTATTGATATGATCATGTGATTTTTGTCTTTGCTTTTGTTTATGAGATGTATTACATTTACTGATTTGCGAATATTGAACCATTCTTGCATCCCAGGGATGAATCCCACTTGGTCATGGTGTATGATCTTTCTAATGTATTGTTGGATGTGGTTTGCCAATATTTTGCTGAGGATTTAGCGTCTATGTTCATCAGCAATATTGGCCTAAAGTTTTCTTTTATTGCTGTGTCTTTATCTGATTTTGGGATTAGAATGATGCTGGCTTCATAAAAAGAGTTTGGGAGTCTTCCATCATTTTGGATTTTTTGGAATAGTCTGTGAAGGATAGAGGTTAGCTCTTCTTTCCATGCTTTGTAGAATTCTCCTGTGAAACCATCTGGTCCAGGGTTGTGTGTGTCATGAGTTTTTTGATTACTGCTTCAATTTCATCTGCTGTTATTCATTTGTTCAGGCTTTCTGCTTCTTCTTCATTGAGTTTTGGGAGATTATATTTTCTGGAAACTTGTCCATTTCACCTAGGTTTTCAAATTTCTTGGCATACAGTTCTTCATAATAATTTTTTACAATCCTTTGTATTTCTGTGGTGTCAGTTGTAATCTCTCCTCTTTCATTTCTGATTGTGTTTATTTGGGTCTTCTCTCTTTTTTTCCTGATGAGCCTGCTTAAAGGCTTGTCAATTTTGTTTATCTTTTCAAAGAACCAGCTCCTGGATTCATTGATCCTTAGAATTGTGCTTTTAGTCTATATGTCATTTAATTCTGATTTGACCTTGGTTATTTCCTTCCTTCTACTTGTTCTGGGCTCTCTTTGTGGTTGTTCCTCAAGTTCTGTTAGGCATAGGGTTAGGTTGTTTGTTTGAAATGTTTCTATCTTTTTTAGGTAGGCCTGTATCGCTAGCAACTTCCCTATGAGGACTGCCCTCACTGTGTCCCATAAGTTTTGGGTTGTTATGAGTTCATTTTCATTTTTTTCCAGAAACTTTTTGATTTCTTCCCTAATTTCATTCTTAATCCATTCATTGTTTAATAGCATGCTATTAAATCTCCATGAGTTTCAATGTTTTGGATTTTTTTCTTTGGGGTTGGTTTCTAGTTTCAGTCTCTTGTGGTCAGAGAAAGTGCTTGGTATGATTTCAATTTTCTTGAATTTGTTGAGACTTGTTTTGGGTCCTATCATGTGGTCTCTCTTTGAAAATGTCCCATGTGCATTTGAAAAGAATGTGTATTTAGTTTCTTTGGGATGAAGGGCTCTATACAAATCAGTTAAGTCCATTTTATCTAGAGTGTTGTTCAATGCCACAATATCTTTGTTGATGTTTTGTTTAGAAGATCTGTCCATTTTTGACAGTGGGGTGTTAAAATCCCCTACTATAATTGTGTTGCTGTCAATATCTTTCTTGAAATCCTCTAAGATTTTCTTTATGTATTTAAGTGCTCCTATGTTGGGTGCATATATATTTATGATGTTTATGTCTTTGGCGGATTCTTCCCTTGAGTATTATGAAGTGACCTTCTGGGTCTCTCTTTATGGCTCTTCTTTTGAAGTCTATTTTGTCTGATATGGGTATTACTACCCCAGCTTTTTTTCCTGTCTATTTGCTTGGAAAATTTGTTTCCAGCTCTTCACTTTGAGTCTGTGTAGGTCTTTTGTCCTGAGGCGGGTCTCTTGTAGGCAACATATGTGTGGGTCATGCTTTCTATCCATTCAGCTATTCTATGCCTTTCGATTGGAGCATTTAATCCATTTACATTTAAGATTATTATTGATAGGTACTGATTCATTGCCATTTTTGTACCTATGTTCCTCTCTCTCTTTTCCTTCCTTTCCTTAAAACAGTCCCTTCAGCATCTCTTGCAGAACTGGTTTGGTAGAGGTGTATTCTTTGAGACTTCTTTTGTCTGGGAAGCCCCTTATTTGGCCTTCTATCTTGATTGAAAGCCTTGCTGGGTAAAGTAGTCTTGGTTGCAGCCCTTTGGTTCTCATTACTTGGAATATTTCTTGCCATTCTCTTCTGGCTTGGAGCATTCCCATTGAGAAGTCAGCTGCTAACCTTATTAGGGCTCCCTTGTATGTTACTTCCTTTTTCTCCCTTGCTGCCTTTAAGATTCTCTCTTTGTCTTAAAATTTTGCCATTTAATTATGTTGTGTCTTAAAGTGGGCCTCTTTGGGTTCCTCTTGATTGGGACTCTCTGTGTTTCCTGGATTTGTGTGACTTTTTCTCTCATCAAATTAGGGAAGTTTTCCATCATTACTTTTTCAAATAGGTTTTCTATCCCTTGCTCTTCTTCTTCTCTTCTGGAATCCCTATTATACAGATATTATTCTGTTTCATATTGTCTTACATTTCTCTTAATCCCTCTTCATTTGTTTCGAGCCTCTTTTCCTTTTCTTGCTCTTTCTGGGTGTTTTTTTTCTACTTGGTCCTCCAACTCGCTAATCCGATCTTCTGCTTCATCAATTCTGCTTTTCATTCCTTCCACTATGTTCTTCAGTTCAGAAATTGTACTCTTCATTTCCTCTTGGCCCTTGTTGATAGTTTCTATTTCCTTTTTCATGTTGATATAGTTTGCAGTGAGTTCATCATAGCTTCCCTATAGTTTCTGGTAGCTCTTTGAGAGGTCATGGTGCTTCCTGAGAACCATTGCTTTTAACTCAAAATCTTATAGTTGAGTTGCCTCCATTTCATTTAGCATTCTTTCTGGGGCTTCCTCCTTTTCTTTCATTTGGGGATTGTTTCTTTGTCTTCCCATTGTTTGTGAGACTCTTCTTGTCAGCCCAGCCTCCCTGGGTTTATGGTGTGAACTTTTGTGGTAGAATACCTGTGAGATTCAGTGGTGCAATCTCCTTTGGGTATTCACAGCTTCCACTGTTTCAGCCAAGATCATGGATGTGTGCTCTGGGTCTTCCACAAAGCCCCCTCCTCCAGTCTCAGGGCCACTGGTTGCAGAGCGGTCTCCAGTCTTGGTCTCAGGGCTGCCTTAGGTCACAGGGCTGCTCCCAGTCACAGGTCCGCTTCCAGTCTCTCGGCCGCCGGTCACAGGGCCACCTCCAGTAGCAGGGCCTCCTTCAGTCACCAGTCTGGGTGAATCGCTGTCAGATTCCTGCGCAATTCAATCCTCCCTCTGTTCTGGTTGGGTTTTCTTTTTCTTGGTTCTATATTTTTGTTGTCCCTAATCTTGGCTGTGAGAGGAGGTACAGTGCACCCAGCTATCCCTCCATCTTGGCCAGAAGTCCCCTAGATCCAGATCTTATACCTCTTGAAGTTTATACTAATTTAAACATTTTCTTCTTAAAAAATGAATAAAAGTTATACATGTAAACTAAGGCATAAGTGTGAATAATTATTAGAATAAAAAGAATTTTAAAAATTTCTGTGGTCAGTGAACAAGTAGTCACATACATTATAAAATTATAAATATATTATTTGTATTAGTAAAATTCCAGATGCATCTCAGCATTTTGGGTGGGAAGAGAATTCTTAGAAGCTATTACAACACCAGTGTTGATAGCATTACTCAATAATAAATTTGACTCTTACAAACACACCCACTACACATCAAATAAAATATCAATCTCTCTTTAGCTGGACACCACAAATGTTTATACACATGTCAATCATAGTTAATATTAGTTGATATCAACTATGATATTAGTTGAATGTGGAGTAAAGTTAGTAAAGTTGGAATGGAAATAGAAATTGGGCTTGGTTGAGGTTAAAATATCTTACATTTGCAACTTTGACAAAAATAAATCACCTTGGGAGTGTATTGTTAAGGCCCCACCTAGGTCTTAAAAGTGTAAATGAGGGACCTAGAATCTTAAACTTCATTCACTTCATATTATCTCTGCCTCTCTCATTTAGAACATCAAACATTCACAAGGATTCTTGGATAGAAATGTAAGTGTACTAAGGAAAACTTGTGATGTTATTGTGCAGATTAAATAAATATATCTAACATTTAATGGCTTTTAACAAATCAGTGGATATGTTCCAAACATTGTTGACTCTAGTCAGAATTTAACCTGTCACATCACTTCACGTGTTTCCTGTGGATCTTTTCTCTTGGGAAGTTAAAGATCCTATCACTTATTTTAATTTTAAAATCAGATGTGGGAATTATTTCTATTCCCTATTATAAAAAACATATTTTTCAATGTGTCTGTAAAGATTGTCATTTGTTTAATGACAGTACATGGAAGCTAATAACAACCCCTCTGTTTCTTTCCAGAAGAGCCAACTGGACTAGATGGGCCAACAGAATTTAACATCATTGACAGATTTCATTCCGATGGGAATCACAAGGCAGCCTGAGCTGCAGATGCCACTTTTCATGGTCTTCCTCATTGTCTACACAGTCACAGTGGTAGGCAACCTGGGCATGATCATCTTAACCCAGGTGGACTCCCACCTACACACACCTATGTATTTTTTTTTTTATCAAACACCTGGCTTTCATTGATCTTGGTAATTCTACTGTCATTTGTCCCAAGATGCTAGCAAATTTTGTTGTGGATAAAAATATCATTTCGTATTATGCATGTACCACACAGTTGGCTTTCTTCCTTATGTTTATTATCAGTGAATTTTTCATCTTGTCAGCCATGGCCTATGACCGCTATTCAGCCATTTGCAACCCTTTACTCTACAATGTCATTATGTCACAGAGACGTTGTTGTGTGCTGGTGGGCATTCCTTACCTCTATAGTAGCTTTCAGGCTTTAATGTTCGCTATTAAGATTTTTACATTGACCTTTTGTGGCTCTAATATCATAAATCATTTCTACTGTGATGATGTTTCCTTGTTACTTTTGCTCTGTTCAAATGCACAAGAAATAGAATTGCTGTTTATACTATTTTCAGCATTTAATTTGCTCTCTTCCCTGCTGGTAGTTTTGGTATCATACATTATGATTCTGAGAGCCATATTTCAAATGCATTCTACAGAGGGCAGGAAAAAAGCTTTTTCCACATGTGGTTCTCATCTGATTGTGGTGGTTATATTCTATAGCTCCCTACTATTTATGTACACACAACCCAAATCTACTCGCTCCTTTGATACTGATAAAATGGCCTCTGTGTTTTACACTTTAGTGATCCCTATGCTTAATCCCTTGATATACAGCTTAAGGAACAAAGAGGTAAAAAAAGCCTTCCATAGGGTCCTTAAGAATCAGTGCAAATTTTGAATTTAGTATTCAATGTGGAATATTTTTCTAATAAACTCTGATAAAGGCAAATGTCAAAATATTACTAATATGTATAATTACATTCTTTTGATTCCAGAGCAAAAACTAATTATGATGTACAAATAGATTTTTTTCTCTAATATTCAGCAAAATTAATCCTCCTATTTCATATCAATTAAATGACACTTCATCCTTAGCATTTCTTGTTTTTAATTCAATATTTCTTCTAGTAAAATCATAGAACCTGACATTTCTCCCAGTTGAAACACTAAATTCTACCTCACTAAACTATATGTTTATTTCTGTATTTTAATTGCTATTATTTTCTAGCTCAAGGATCTTTTCAATTTTGTTTTGTTTTGTTTTCTGAATCTAATACAACTGTGTGAATAAAATAAGTGTCTCTCTCTCTCTGTTTTTTTTCCATATACCTGTCCAGATCTCCCAACAACATTTGTTGAAGGGGCCATTTTTACTCCATTTTATGCTTCTTCACCCTTTGGCAAATATTCATAGACCATAGAGACTTGAGTTTATTTCTAGGCTCTCTATTCTGTTTTATTGATCCATGCATCTGTTCTTATGCCAGTACCAGACTGTTTTGATTACCATGGCCTTGTAATATAGTTTGATGTCAGGTATTGTGATCCCTCCTACCTGTTCTTCTTTCTCAAAATTTCTACAGCATTTGTGGTTGTTTATGTTTCCATGTAAATTTTTGAAATATTTTTCTATATCTGTGAAATACATTGTTGGTATTTTAATAGGGATTGAGTTAAGTCTATACATTGCTTTGGGTAGTATGGACATTTTGATGATGTTAATTCTTCCAGTCCACGAACACGGTATATGCTTCCCTTTGTTTGTGTCTTCCTTAATTTCTTTCTTCAGTGTTATGTAGGACATTATGCTAAGTGAAATAAGCCAGGTGGTGAAAGGCAAATACTGTATGATCTCACCTATAAGTGGAACCTCAACAAAACAAACAAGCAAGCAAAATATATCCAGAGACATTAAAATAAAGAACAAATTGACAATAACCAGAGGGAAGGGGGGTTAACAGGGGAAAGGGGAAGGGTCGTCAAGGAGCATGTATAAGGGACACATGGACAAAGCCAAAGGGGGATAGAATCAAGGCTGGGAGGTGGGGATGGGTGGGGTTGGGTGAGTGATGGGGAGGAAATGGAGACAACTGTATTTGAACAACAATAAATAAAATAAAAATAAAATAAAATAGTAAAATAAAATAAAATAGTCTCTTGCAGACAGCATATAGTTGAATTATGATTTTAAAAAAAAAAAACTTATTCTGCCAATCTTTACTTTTGGATAATTTAATCCACATACATTCAAAGTAATTACGGATAATGATGACATATTTCATGATGACATGTTGCTCTTTGTTCCCCACACATCATCTCATTCTCTTGTTACTCATCCTTTCCTCCATTAAAGGTCTCCTTGAGTTTTGTGGCTGAACACTGAATTGGAAATGCCTACAGTCAAAATCCACAAGGCTGTGAAAACAATGACGTGGGACTTATAAGCTGAACAGTTCAGAGGTGCACAGGGCAGGAAGACATCAGAGTTCCAAAATGCAGAGAATAGAGTCCTTGTTCAAAACCAGGGCACCTGGTAGAGACCTCAGAAATAAAAGTTACTTAGGACTGCTACTCACAGAGTTTGGAAATAAGCCTCAAGAAAGAGCCATCTGATTCTTGTTTTAAAAAAAAACTGAAGATTTTTTTAGGAAGACAGAAAGATATTACAGTATCCATTAACATAAAATTGATGAAAATTCACCATCCAATCACAAGGACTAGACATATGTGAAAGCTGGACCATGTGATATCACCCAAGAGATGATTAACATAGATCTTGAAATAACAGTGATGAGTAGAATTATCAGGCAAAGACTTTAAACATTATATATATATATATATATATATATATATATATATATATATATATATATATATGTTCATAGTGTAAACCCTGACATTAGTGTTTGCTTTTTATCTTCTTTTTGTAATGCAAGTTCCGGACTTGCCCAGGCATCAATTTCAAAGAGGCATCCTCTTCAAACACTGCTATCTTTTTTTTTTTCAATTACAGTTTACATTCAACATTATTTTGTATTAGTTTCAGGTGTACAGCATAGCAGTTAGATAATCATATGCTTTACGAAGTGGTCACCCCAATATTTCGAGTACCTACATAATTATTACAATTATTGACTGCTGAGTTTCTATCACTATGATTATTTTGTTAGTACCAATTTGTACTTCTTAATTGTTTCCCCTTGTTCAGGGAACCCTTGTGCACTGTTGGGAATGCAGATTGATGCAGCCACTATGGAAAACAGGATGGAGGTTTCTCAAAAAATTAAAAATGGAACTGCCTTACGATCCAGCATTTCTACTTCTGGGTGTATATTTGAAGGAATCCCAAACAGTAATTTGCACCCCTAAAGTATATATGCACCCCTATGTTCATTGCTGCATTATTTACAATAACCAAGTGATGGAAGCAACCCAACTCCCCCTCAATACACAAGTGGCTAAAAATGTGGTGGTACTATACACACACACACACACACACACACACACACACAATGAAATATTACTTAGTCATAAAAGAATGAAATCTTACCATTTATGATGGCATGGATCAACCTAGAGGCTATTATGCTAAGTAAAATGTCTGACAGGGAAAGACAAATACCATATGAATTTACTTACATGTGGGTTCTAAAGAGAAAATAAATGAACAAACAAAATAGAAACAGGCTCATAGATACAGAGGACAGAATAGTGGTTGCCAGCAGTGAGGGGTTGGGGTGGGGCTGGGTGAAAAAGACTGCTATTTTGAATAAATACATTGCCAGCCACACAACTAGTTAAAGAGCTGGGATGCCTCCCACCATTGAGGCTCCTTTGTCTTGTAGATCTTGCTTGATTTCAATAACTGACAATTTGGGCTACATGCTGTTTTCTCTTCCAGTGCTTTAAATTAGAACTCTTATATTTAAATTTACCAATGAAGAATAGGGCAGGAAACCCTACATTCCTACCCTAGAGCCCCATAAAAGCAGAACCCCAGACTCTAGGAGCTTTCTTTCTGCTTGAAACCTTGTTTGGTCCCAGATGCGCTACGTAATTTCCAGGACTTGTAAGTAATAAACTGGTACCTTTGTAAAGTTTCCTGATGGTTACTGCTGAAGAGCATCATGTAGTCATAATAGGAATTACAAGGGCTGGTTCATCCACAACATTGTGTATTGATGGGCTGAGACCAGTATGAAACAATGTTCAGTATAACCGAGTGGTTTAATAACAACACTAACCTTCTGGGAGTCCCAGAGATTAAAACACCAAATTAGATATGAACAAATAGCAACTGAATGAGAGTAATAGCATATTATGCAGTGAAAAAAATTATAACTACACTTAAACATACCTCAGTAGAAACTACCCAAAATGAAGCCAGAGAGAACACAAAATGCTAAACAAACACCATGAAAATCGTCTCAGTGATCTGCAGAATAATAATAAGCTACATACTGTACATATAAATGTGGGTCCAATTTGAAAGAATGAACCATATCAGGCAAAAACCATTGGAAGAAATGGCCAAAATTTCTTCTAAATTTATTTTTTTATCCTATAATCCTAAAAATATAAGAAGCTAATATAATTCTAAGCAAAATAAACAGAAAGGAAATTAAACCAAATATATCATAATTAAATTTTTGAAAACCAATGATAAAGAGGAACTCTTAAAAACAGATAAAAATAAATAAACCTTATAAGCAGATAAAAAATTTTACTGCTGATTTATTGGCAGCCACAATACAAGTCATAAAACATTGGTTTATGCCAACCAAATGTTGCATAATCTTTTCTTAAGACATAAATTTCATTTCCTCACACATTGTGTGTACATGTATGTAATGTACCTAATATGTGCATGATATTGTGTAACTTAGATACTGACAGAGACATATTTAGAATTCTGGTGTTTAGTGATATTGCATAATTTATTTTTTCAGTTAGGCCACATAAGGAATATTTTTTACTTTTCTTAATGGAACATTCCCAGAACAATTAACAGAAACTAGAGCACTCTCTCCCTCGGGTAATATTATGCAATATTTGTTATTCTTTAATCAGATTAAAACTTTAACAAAATGAGTGTTAAAAGGTAGAAGAACACCTAAATATATTCTCTAATGACTGATGAGGATTAAAACAGTAGGAAATCAAAGTAAATTCTCCACTCAGGTGAGTAAAAAACACTGGTTTGAAAATTTCTGAGGGTAGACAGCTTAAACCAAAGATCTTGAAGAGCATTATGTGCTACAAAACTATTTTTTCTTAGCAATATACATTTTGTGTCATTAATAGAATTAATGTGTAGGACATGTACATTTAGACCACCTAAGTTTTTAGATGGATGTACCATTTCAGTCACCTCTTGTAGCAAGGGTTTTTGTCTATGTGTACAAAGTGTCCCTTCTATGTTACTTTTTTATTTTCTATCTATTTGAAGTGATATTAATAAAAAGAAAACATTGTGTTTATAAAAATGTATTCTGAAGACATAATGGCTTTATTTGGATCTTGACTCCACCCTCTATTATCTGAGTGACCATCGTTAATATATTTCACTCCTATGCTTTGGGCTCCTTGACTCTCAAACGGACATGGTTTTACTATCTAATTCCTATTGACTGTGTGGACCACATGAGTGAATATATGTAAAGTGCTCAGAAAAGTGCCCGACACACAGTGAGTCCTATATCAGTGCTCCGTAGTCACTTGTATTATTCTTTCCACGCATCTCCATTAAGAATTCCTGAATAATCGGAATGGCTAAGTTCTTTGTATGCTGAAGAGTAGTATGGTTGGAAAATTATTAGGAGTGATTCAATATGCAGAAACAACAGATGTGCCAAATAAGGGATAAGCTATTAATAACAAAATCCTAAAATTAACATATCACAGCCTTAGATTTTGTACGGAGTAAACAAACTGAGTTTATAGTGAGAAGTGCTGAAATATATGTACATATAATGGTCAGATTTCCCCCCATCACTACCTGATTCATCATTCCACCAACAGTTTAGAAAGTCTTTGTCTTACTACTTTAAGCAGACATGATGATTGTCAATAATGTAAGGTATATGGTTTAGGTGTCTTTGTTTACAAATTTCTTGAAATATTGAAAAAGCTTAAAATAAATCAGTCTTTCAACATACTTAAAATGACTTTAGATCAAAAAAAGGAGGTCATAATAGATGTATCAAAAAAACTACTTCAAACTATCTTGACCCTTTAAGGCATACTTAACCAAAGGCTCAATGGCTATGTGTGTTTTATCAGTCTCAGACTATCAGAAGCGACACTATAAGCTAGAAATGCTTGAGGACACCCACCTGGGCCTTACTACTATAGCAAGCCCCCCAGACACTTCCCTACCAGAGCCAGTGTTGCAGCAAAGTGCAGGAAGGCAAAGTCAGAGTTATTCAAGCAGTCAGTTACTAGGTTACCCACGGCTTTGTAAAACTGACCTTTACAGGTGAGGCAGCTTAGCTCTTTTTTCTAATTGTGTAGTTGCAATACATTTATTCAAGATGGATGTCATTGAAATGAATGTCTCAGCAATCAAAAAACTATTGTTGGAACAGTACAATTGAGAAAGCTAATAGGCACTTATGCTACAATGTGAGCATAGGTATTATAGTTTTGGTTTGATGAGAAGAGTTGTCTCTTTATAATTTAAGACAAAGAAAATGTCCTTGTATCTTATATGTTATGTATTAAATTCTCTTAGAAGATAGCATCTCAAATGTAAGCATTAATTTTATACTTTCACAGGTTCCTAAGAAATATGGAGAAACACAATCATACTGCAGTGACCAAGGTGACTGAATTTATTCTCATGGGGATCACTGACAACCCTGCGCTGCAGGCACCTCTCTTTGGGATCTTCCTGGTCATATACTTGGTCACAGTAATAGGCAATCTAGGCATAGTCATCTTGACCCATTTGGACTCCAAACTACATACTCCCATGTACTTTTTCCTTAGACATTTGTCCATTACTGATCTCGGTTACTCCACTGTAATTGGCCCTAAAATGATGGCAAATTTTGTGGTGCACAAAAATACAATTTCCTACAATTGGTGTGCCACTCAGCTAGCCTTATTTGAGATTTTCATCATCACTGAACTGTTCATTCTGTCAGCAATGGCCTATGATCGCTATGTGGCCATCTGCAAACCTCTCCTCTACCTGGTCATCATGGCAGAGAAAGTGCGTTGGGTGCTGGTAGTCACTCCCTATCTCTACAGCACATTCGTGTCATTGTTTCTCACAGTCAAGTTATTTAGACTCTCCTTCTGTGGCTCTAACGTCATCAGTTATTTTTATTGTGACTGCCTCCCTCTGATATCCATTCTCTGTTCTGACACACATGAACTAGAACTGATCATTTTGATCTTTTCAGGCTGTAATTTGCTCTCTTCCCTCTTGGTTGTTCTTGTATCCTACATGTTAATTCTAGTGGCCATTCTGAGAATGAAGTCAACTGAGGGGAGGTACAAAGCCTTCTCCACCTGCAGCTCCCATCTGACAGTGGTGGTTGTGTTCTATGGGACGTTATTGTTTATTTACCTGCAACCCAAGTCCAGCCATACTTTTAATATTGATAAAATGGCCTCTGTATTTTACACCCTGGTGATCCCTATGCTGAATCCATTGATCTACAGCCTAAGGAACAAAGATGTGAAAGATGCACTGAAGAGAACTTTAACTAAGTGGTGCAAAATCTCCACTTAATATCTTAAGATTCAGTTGCAAAGGTGGGTTCTTGTTTAATATTCTGCCAGTCCAATTATAGCATCAAAAGGTAGAAATGTCTTAGCAGGTGAAGTTTTCTTCTTCTGGATAAAACACATTTCCCCTTACATCTCCATGTACTTTTCTTCACTTTAATCAGATAAGTAAATATAGTAGCCAGATAATTTAAGTTCCAAAATATTTTTCAAGGTGTAGAAATAGAGTAAATCACACCAATTTTTTAGTGGAACAGAAATTTACAGAGGTAAAAAAAAAAAAAAGACTTACATATTTAAAAGGTGTAAAATTAACCAGAAAATTAGTAATATGTATTTTATAATAGCCACAGTGTATTAAAGATAAATGAGATTGAACAGTGATGAATGTGTAGGCAAGACAGAAGTCAAGAAAGAAAGTAAATGTGTGATTGGTTACAACACAGCAAGAACAAACTGTTTCAAGAATGTAGGTTTATTAACCATTGTCAGCCCAATAAATTTAATTAAAAATAAAGAATCTAGGCTAAATAGAAAATAAAGCATGCCACCTTGGAATGAAATTTTCAATACAACTGAGTTAGTATTTTTCATTTTTGGCAAATGAGATTTTTAATCAGGAACCATAAACATAATGCTGGCTGACCTTGGGCCCTGCCTGACAGGCCCTCACACTATAGTTAACTCTGGTTTGTGGTAGCCTCCTGATAAACAAGCTGACTTTGCATTGGCAAACTCAAGATCAATGAGTTAAGTGGTCACCTGCTGAAATGGCATCAATATTTTGAAAAATCTGTAGACAATAATGATTGAAGATAACATAGATTGAAGATAATATACAACTCAGGGTTAATTGCATTTTTGTTCCTGTCTATTTTGTCTCTTTTATGAGCTTGTGTGCAAAGAGACAATATTTTGGGTGGACTCTGTGCTAACACAATGTTTCATTCACGTGTACCCACTCAGCAAATGTATGATTCCTTATGTCTTAGTATTCTCCTTGTTGTTCAAATAGTCATTTAAAAAAATTTTTTAAATACATACACTACCCCAATCATGCCTGTTTCAATTTACCTTCAAATACCAAGTAAAAAATGTGAAGAATTAAACCAGTACATTAACAGGTTTTTTTTAAATATCTGACCCATGCATTTTATTTCACCCTTTTCAATATACTGAAGTTTATTTTATTAAGAGTTGATCTTAAGTGTTCTTGCCTGACACACACACAAAAAGATGAACAATGTGAGGTAATGGATGTGGTAATTAGCTTAATTATTGTAATCGTTTCCTAATATACACATATATCATAATATTATTATGTGCAATTGAAATATATACAATTTTTATTGCTCAATTGTAACATCAATAATGCCTGATTTTTTAATTTTTAAAAACAAAAATGAAATAAAATAAAACAAACTGAACTAAAAGAAATACAAAATTGTGTTTCTCAATCATATCAATTTAGTTCACCATGTTATCTTCAGATTTTGTTCCTGAGCATATTTATTGTTATGAATGAATTTTATTTTCTAGAGCAACATTTTATACTATACTGCACAAAAACCTTGGTCATGTATCCCTTTCCCAAACTCTATTATTCCCATTACTTTTCACAATTGACAAGTTAAATAATATTAGTAGCATTCCCTAGTAGCACCCATATAAAAAGGGCTCTTAAAAAAATGTAACACACACAAGACCTAAACCTAGAAGAACAAAAACCAAACTGTTAGTGGCAGTTACCTCTGGGGAGCAGGTTGGGAATGGTTGGGAGAGGGAAATAGTGGAGGTGAGGGAGCACTTTTATTTTTTAGTCTACATCCTTCTAGCTTGCTTGCATTGGTATCACGAGAATGTTTCTATTGTAAGTTTAAAAGGGTAATAAAGATATGTTTTTTTAAAAAGTTAACTGCATTGTATGAAAAATCTGTTAGAACTAATAAAAATTTCAGTGAAGTTGCAGGATACAAAGACAATACAAATCAGTTGCATTTTATATGCTAACAATGAACAATCTGAAAACTACAAAAACAATTTCATTTATAATAGCATCAGAAAGAATAAAATACTTGGGAATACACTTAACCAAGGAGGTGGAAGACTTGTACATTGAAAACTACAAAATATTGCTGAAGGAAATTAAAGAAGAAACAAATAAATGTTCATTAATTGGAAGATTTATTCTTAAAATGTGTACACTACCCAAAGCAATCTATGGATTAGATGTAATCTCTGTCAAGATCTCAATGATATTTTTTCAGAAGTAGAAAAATCTATTTTAAAGTTTATATGAATTTCAAGAAACCCTAAATTGAAAAAACAAATATGAAAAAGAAGAACAAAGTTGGAGGTCTCAGCTCCTGATTTCAAAATTTACAAAAAGTTTAGTGATGAAATGGTGTGATACTAGCATAAAGAAAGACTTAGAGACCAATGAAATAGAACAGGACCCAGAAATAAACCCTAATATATATGGTCAAATAATTTCAACAAGGGTGCCAAGATAGTAGGGGAAAGGACAGTATTTTCAGCATGGGTACTGGGGAAACTGGATTTCCACCTGGAAAAGAATGAAAAAAAAAATGAACTGCAAATATGCTTGGGAGATATAGGGGTTGCAAGAAAATAGCAAAACTATAAATATGCTTGTAGAAAATGAGATATTTCAGGGTTTCTCACTTTTGGCAAAATTCACAAAATTGAATGACATTAGGATTATTTTGTACCAAATATTACATGACTGACTGATCCAAGATTTAGATATGCATGCATTTAAATAAGTATCCATAGTAACATTGGAACGCAAGTTCTGCATTCATGCTCTGTCTGGATATGAAGGGGCCAGGTTTGGAAAAATTGGTAATAGTTAGCAAGCAAATAAAATTCTGTTATTTAGAAAAAAAGAAAGTAACACATCATGTTCCCTGTAACTTTCTTACTTGAGAATTCATCATCAACATCTTTCTTAGCCAAAAACCATTAACTGTTTTAATTTTTAATGCCAGCATACAATCGTGAATTGCAGATCAATCACTTTGTATTTGGCCCAGCCTTTGGTTGATGGAAACTTTGTTGTCTGTAGGTTTTTATTTTTTGCCATTATATAAAAATACACACTGTAAAGGCTAAGAAAAAAGGCTGTGCATTGTGACTTTTTTCATGTAGTTTTTTTTTATTTTTAAGAACAGATAGTAATATTTACTGATGCTATTTTTGTTGTATGATGATAAAATTTCAAAAGGGCAATAATAGATGAGAAACTTGAATAATATGAGTCCAGACGGCCACAAAGGAGATTCAAGAGGTGTCTGATTGAACTCCTAGAGGAAGGTCTGGTGATACCAATCCTGGGTGGCATCTTCCCCAAGGATATAACAGGCAACATGAGGATTCCAGAATCATCCATGCTTCTGAGTTAAGCTCTCAAAGGTTCATAGGGGCCTATAAAACTCTTACTGCCACAGCCACATTGAGATTCTCACTAAGAACCTGAAGCAGACTCTCTATTAGAGGTGGGTAGAAAACATTTACCTTATTTTTGTATAATGGCCTTGAAAAGAGATCAATCATCCATTAAATGGAGCCACCTAGCTTTTATTTCAGAAAGAACTGGACATCATGTATAATCCAAAAGGCAATATTTAAAGTAAGTTTTGTTCCCAATATTTATAACTTATTTCCAAGATTTATAACTTGTTTCCAGAATACAAAGTGTTAAACTAAATCAGAACTGACATCATTACATCTTAGATACTTAAATAAATTATACCACTACTGAAGCAATGGATATTTGCTCACTGAGATTATTTATTTCATAGTTTTATCTCAGCAGTACTAGTTAAAATGAAAACTGTATGCTTCATGGTGTAACCTGTGAAAGAAAACTGGGTATACAGTACTCAAGCTGCAAATGATAACTCCTTTTTGAGAATATAATTAGCCATGGCAAATTTTCTCAAGAATAATTTCCATGAAATTTAATAACATACAGGCTAATATATAAATAGAAGTCTAATATGTAATCAATGCAACAGTGGCACCTATTTAGATAAACCATCTATCTGATAGTAAAATAAATCTGCAAACATTTTAGTGGAGAAGACCTCATAAAGAACTTTTGTTTGTCTAGTGGCTCTGTATAAGCAGTAATAAGGCATTAAGAACTGCAGACAACTAGGTTCCTGGACAGAACCTTTATTCCTTCCTCAATGAGAAGATAAAACCCAGGAAGAAAATGTTCATTTAGCATGTTGCCCTTAACTTCAATGTCCTAAAAGAGGATGTTCCAAAATAAATTTACTTTCTTTATATTAGCCTTATCATTTTATATAAAAATAGTCAAAGTACTTAGGAACTGTTTCACATACATTTTAAAAAGACTAACAACATTATTCATTCACCATAAAACACCAGTGGGAATAAAGACAACTTGCCCACTTTTTACCCTCCCAATTACTCGTTAGTATTCATTAGAAGATTGAAAATGCCTAGAGTATAAGAATGTCATTCTTAAATACTATGAAATTTAACTCTGTAAGCCTTATTACCACATTCATTTTCAGTTCCTGATTGCAGGGAGCCACTGCCACAGATGGTGCGCAGGCTTCACTCAGATAACATGCCACCTCTCACAAAAATGATGGAGTAATCTCAGAAGAGTCAATACGAGTCAGGAAAAAAGCACCAAAACTTATCTTCAGTGCATTCCTAGCAGGTCAATGTGGCTATAAATCTGATACAGATATGATTGTGAAATACATTGAAAATGAAGCTAAAACATTATCTTAATTATTCTTTAAAAAGTTCAAACTGTTTATCTTAATTAGTCAAAAAGCTTTAATGACTGCCGTTTACCTACCTGCTGATCTCAGAAAATCGTGATGTGAAGATCGAGAAGGGTACAGTAGCCAATGACAGTGTGAGTGGAAGCCTGACCCAAGGTGTAGAAGAGCAGAATGCTTAGGATGGGGAAGTATTTCTAGAAATGGGCAAATAATGCAACATGGGGCTTGAAACAGAAAATTTGGAGATGGATATATTGTTTGTTATTTAACATAGTTTCTAATTAAAATTTATTTCTGGAGGGATTGAGGGAAAAGGGACTCATGGAAGGGCAACAGCGTGCTGGTTGCTGGGGGAAGGGAGTATAAAGGGACTAAATGGTAATGGAAAAAATACAGTAAAGATTAAAAATTATTATTGCAATTTAAAATGCAGTATAGCCCTGATCTGTGTGTCTCAGTTGGTGGGGCATCATCCCACAAAGTGACAGATCACCAGTTCAATTCCCAGTCAGGGCATATGCCTGGGTTGCCAGTTTGACCCCTGGTCAAGGTGTGTTAGAGAGGCAGCTGGTCAATGCTTCTCTCTTACGTCAAAGTTTCTCTCCCTTGCTTTCTCCCTCCATTCCCTTATCTCTAAAAATAAGTAAATAACATCTTTTAAGAAATAAAATTAAATATGTAATCAGAAAAACACTACATTTTAGCAGAAATAGAGGAATTGATATAATTCGAAAGCATTCGTGTTGGTTGATAGTTGATATGTTTGTGAAGCAAGACAATGAAGAGAATGAAACCTGCAGAGAAAATACTAACAATTGTAAACACAAATAATGTAAGATAGAGTACTGGAAATACTCTTATAGGTACTGGAAATATTGAGGGAAACATCATTGAGGGAAAGTACATGAAATTATATGCAACTGAAAATAGAAAAAGCATGGGAGGAGACACAGACACAATATCCTGCAGTGCAGTGTTTGGGAATAAAAGGAAAGCTGGACTCACAAAATAGTGTTATCTCCACAAAGATTGATTGAGGAATGTACTAGGAATTTTTGTTACAAATTTGAAACAAGAATCTTGACATAACTGGAAAAATATGGAATCATTATCTAGGTTGATGTTTCCTAAGTATCATCTACAAGCCTAACCACACAACATGCTCTTCAATATTAGCTTGCCCAAATGGTTGTTTATATGACTCACCAGCACCTAAAGCTTACCATGTTCAAATTATCACTTTGATCACTTCATCCTAAACCATATGCTCTAAAATGCCCAATAAAAAGAAACTGACATGGCTACTGACCCAACTGCAAAAAAGAAAAATCACAAAATTCTTTCTTGGCTGATCCCCCCAACCTGTGGTTCCCTAATACCTATCTTATACAATTCATACTATACGTTAGGTTGGAGACTGCATCTTGCTTCTGTTCCCAGCTGCTAAATTTATATCTATGACCAGATTCTCTACTTTTTCCCAACCAGCATTAACTTTCACCAATAATCATACAGCTGCTTAACTCATTTTTTAAAAAATTCCCCTAATAATTCCTACCCCTTTCCAATTCTATAATTTATTGTCATTCTTACAGCAAAAGTTGTTATTCATCTACCTTGAAATTTCCCAATGGCTTACAATTCACTTAGAATACAATCCAGATATTATAACCTACATTATTTGATTTAACTGATTCTCTACCTACTCATTATTATTCAGTTACTCTGGCTTCCATTAGGTTTCCACTCAAAAACAAATAACAAAAACCTAAGTTATTTTCTCTCCCAGAGCATGATTCCTGCCTGGAATCCTGGAATAGTCTTCCTGTACTTTTTTAAATAGTGGGTTTCGTCCCATGCATTATGTTTCACTCGCATGTCACCCTCTCAGAGTGTCTTTCCCACAACATCCCCTGTGAAATAATTCTCCCAGGTTGCCCTGATGTATCTTCTTGTTTAATTACTTACGACACTTACTATAATCTGCAATGATCTCGTTTATATGTTTCTTTATCAATCTTCTGTCCCTTCCTTATTATTGAAATAGAAAGTCCATGATGTGAGAAACTAGTAATTTATCTGAAGCTTGAGCATTGCCTGGTACACATAGGACATCAGCAAATACTTGGTGAAAACATAAGTGAATAAATAAATGAATAAATAAAAGAAATCAAGGGGGGAATTATATTTGGTGTCAGAAGCAAACAGATATCAAAAAAAAAAAAGCAAACAAGTAAAAATATATTAGATGTTATATTTTGTTTTATTTCTCTAATTGTTTTTATGCATCACTACAGAATAATTTTCTATTTTTCTATTTTATTTTATTTTTTATATAGAGAATGTCAACAACTCTGAGCTTTTACAGTTTAGTTGTTTTTGATATATAGTCTTTTTAAAAACTATTTAGGCATGATTGGATATAAAAAGCTGTACATGTTTAATGTATAATCTATGATTTGATGAATTTAAAGATAAGTCTGAATTAGAGAAACCATCACTACAATAAACATCCATCACATCCAAAACTTGTATCTTGTCTTCTTTATTAATATTATTATTAATATTCTTATCATTTTATAATTATATATACTTCTGTAAGTATATATAAAATTTAGCTAAACATTAGATTCTGTGCTAAATAATGATATAGCCTTGCCTCTCTGGAACTTAACTTCAAATCATCAGATAAAAGACTATTATAGGTCTTCTTTGGACCAATTGCTTACCATTTGTCCAATTGTGATGGAGAAAAACCTTAGTTGGCTTAGTCAGGAGCAGGTTAACATCCTTAATACAAAATTCTCTCAAAAAATATTCAGTCATATTACAATTATAGTGTGTGGATTTTTTGGCAAATACATGTAATGTAATTATCACAGAAGATCTTTAAAATAAATGTTTTCTACTACTACAATAATGAAAAATAACAAAAATGTTTAAAAAATTAAGAAAAAGATTAAGCAGAATTAAGGCTGGATATATTTTATAGAATTTTAAAATAATGTTATGAAATTATATAAATAAAAATACTGGTTAAAATAAAAACAGTGGAAAGCATATGAGGATTTGTACAAATTTGTGGGGCAAAAAGGAAAAGAGTTGTGAGAGAGAAGAAAAAGGAAGCTGTATCTAATAAAGCACAGAAGTGATGAAATTTTCAGAGATATTTATATTTTAAACTATAAAGATAATCACAACCTGTCAAATAAATCTTCAGACACACCTCTATGTATTTCTGTTTGAGTTAATTACGCAGAAAATGAGTAAAAACAGTAAACAAATGTGGATGGCAGAATATGCAAGTTCATTGTGCTAATAGAAGTTACAGAAGTTAAAGAAAATGGGACAGAATAGTGACTAACATCTACTCTGAAAAGAGAACAAATAGACTAATATCTACTCTGGTGGAGAAATTATAGGAAGATGTTCAATTATTTTGAGACATACAATTCCTCAAGCTCTTCTCACACTCAGTGCAAGGGACATAAGATAAAATATTTGTTTGCAAGCTAATAATATATTCATAATTAAATACGATGGTAACGAAGTAAATCTTCAAAGTTCATGATGCTGGATCATGTGTTTAAATTGCCATACTTGCTTTTTTTCTCTCTGAAATGATTGGAAAGCTTATATATTTGACCTAGAACCTTGAGATTAATAACTGAGTTAGAATAATACATGATTCAGGAAATGTCGTCCAAGGAATTGCCCTTGCCATTAAAGGCAATGCCAGGAAATGGTTCCTTAAACTTTCTAACCACTGTTCCTTTTCTTCTCTAAACAGATGAATTCCAAACTATTTCATGGCTCCTGAAAATTTCACGTGGGTCACTGAGTTTATTCTCACAGGTGTCTCAGACTGCCCGGAGCTCCAGATCCCACTCTTCTTTGTTTTCCTGGTCATCTATGGGCTGACCATGGCAGAGAACCTGGGCATCATCACCCTCACCAGTGTCGACTCTCGACTTCAGACCCCCATGTACTTTTTCCTCCGGCACTTGGCTGTGGTCAATCTTGGCAACTCTACTGTCATTGCCCCTAAAATGCTGGTGAACTTCTTGGTTTCCAAGAAAACCATCTCATACTATGAATGTGCCACCCAGCTGGGAGGGTTTTTGGTTTTCATTGTGGCTGAGGTTTCCATGTTAGCTGTGATGGCCTACGACCGGTACGTGGCCATTTGTAACCCCCTGCTCTACATGGTGGTTTTATCTCGCCAGGTCTGCCTTCTGCTCCTGTCCCTCTCTTACCTCTACAGCTTTTCCACAGCTATTGTGACATCATCTTCTGTGTTCTCTGTGTCTTACTGCTCTTCCAACGTAATCAATCACTTCTACTGTGACACTGTCCCTCTGTTAGCATTGTCCTGCTCTGATACTTCCTTTCCAGAAACGGTCATTTTTGTATCTGCAGCTACAAACTTGGTTTGTTCCATGACTATAGTTCTAGTATCTTATTTCAATATTGTTCTGTCCATTTTAAGGATACGTTCATCAGAAGGAAGGAAAAAAGCCTTTTCCACATGTGCTTCGCATATGACAGCAGTCATTGTGTTTTATGGGACACTAGTTTTCATGTATTTGCAGCCTCGAAGTAGACATTCATTGGACACAGATAAAATGGCTTCTGTGTTTTACACACTTGTGATCCCCATGCTGAACCCCATGATCTATAGCCTGAGGAATAAGGATGTGAAGGCTGCCTTAAAGAGATTTCTGACCAATGTATGTTGTTCCATTAAATCAATGTAATTTCAGAACCCTGTAAGTAAAGGGAGAGATGGGTAAGATAGGCTGCCATTGTGTCAGAGAAAACAAAGGTCAAGGGGGTGACTTACAGGTTTTCTAGTTATCCTGGAAATTAAAAGGGGCAAGGATTTGGGAATTAAAAAATAAACTAAACATCTTGTAGTTTAGAAATATACACTTAGAAATACACAGAAACTAAGTAACTTTGTTAAGGAGTATGCAGGTAGCTAGACTGAAAAGTATTTCTAGGAGTCAGGAGAAACTAAGTTAACAACAATTAAATAAGTTAAAACTAAGCAATAATATATAGATGAGAGAAGTAGGTCAATCTTCCTTAATTTTTTACTTGTTTTTTTATTCCTGGATATGTTCAGGTATAATGGATCATTCTGCCTTGCAAAATTGTAATTGCAGATGGCTAAAAACCTTTTTACAGCTAAGTCAGCAAAATTAAAGTGACAGTTTATTTAAAATAAAACTCCCTAACTCTTTCTTAATATCATTTGAATGAAAAAGTATACAGTACTGGTGAGTTTGTGTTCTAAATGCTAACCAATACATGGTTGAAATTATTTTTATTGCAATTCATATAATTTATACAAATTTTTAATGAAAGACATAGAATATCATCATTTAATATGCCTCATTCTGTATACTATTTGATAAACTTTGTATATAAATTCTAAAAAAATTTCCTTTTTAAGTATGAAATGTACTGCATTGTGATATTATTACACATTCAATGGACCATGTTTGTGAAAACTCCTTACATCATTAGAGGAAAAATTAAATTGTTTCAGTTAAATTTTTGTTCTGTTTTCTGATATCTTTGATCAGTCACTGTACCCTAAAGTCTGTTATACAACTTGGAATATAAAGATGTGAAAAAGACTATATTTCAGACTTACCATATCAGAATTGGGTCAACCAATGTGATGATAATAAATTAATGGGGTACTATCATTTATATAGTGCACTTAACCACACTTAGCATTTCCAATAAAGAAGAACAATAATCCTTCTTCAAATTAATTTACCAAAAATACGTAGAGCTCTAGATAAGCCATGTACCTGATGCATGAAAACTACTCTAGAAAATATTGTATTTCATTTGGACCCTTGAGGATAGAGAGAATGATAAAATGCTCAGTGCTTAACGATAAAGTGTATTAAGTCCATTAAAATATCATATACAAACTAATAATGCTATGAGTACTATTTTATTTACAAGGATATTCTAAATGTTTTTCCTACTCTTCAAAACTTTCTTCATAAAACTATTAAGTAAGTACTCACCAATCTTATTTGTTTTATACCTCCCCTCTCCTGTGGATCAGAGTACTTGAGTTTCAGCAATTACTTGTCACATTTTTAAAAAAAGACAATATCTAGAGTAAATAGATGATGAACAATGAATTTACTAATTTATAATTGTATAGACCCTAGTATTACATTTTACATAGAAAAGGGCAATCTTGTTTAAAGATGACTATTTTTTAAAGAAAATGAGAGAAAGCAAATCTTCTTACACTAGCAATCAAAAGTAATATTGTTTTATGCCAAACAACATGATGTGAGAGGCAAAAAGTGGCATCAAGGATGGAAAGGTCCAATGCCAATAAGAGAATGAGGTGAAGAATGGATGGAAAGCATGAAGACATTTTGGTACCCTTGTGCCCTGTGCTCTATGTCTTCATAGCCTGCATAACATACATTATATGTATGCATATCCTAAGCATCTCTTAAGGACCACAGATTATCAGAAATACAATACTGGAGTATCATATTACAATGACAAGCAATATGGCACAAGAAGACTGTGTAGTATTTCTGAATGATGACTTGAGCATGTTAACTATAGGGGATGCAAAAATAAAAAATCAGAAACCAACATATCAGACTCATAAAACTGCCCTAAAAGCTTAGTTGCTTTCTCATGTTCAATAGGGACTGACACCATTTATTGTTACTTACTTATGATCACAGAGACAAACTACAAAGACCTCAAGTATACAACAATAGTAAGAAGATTATGACTCCCAAGGGAGGTGGGGGGAGGTAGAAGAGAATATAGGGAGGATACATGGTGATAGAAGAAGACTTGACCTTGAATGATGAACATACAATACAATGTACAGATTATGTTTAAAGAATTGTACACCCAAAACCTATATAATTTTATTAACCAATGTCACCTCAATAAATTCAATAAAAAAAGAAAGATTATGACCCACAAAAAAAGCAAAGCTGAAACAATTTCTAAACTGGCATAAAATGTCATCACATTTCCTAAAACAGGAAGATAAGAAAACCTAAGAATCAAAAGTTTTGCATCACCTATTATGACCAGTTTTGACACAAATAATTCATTTCTGATTTATAAATTAATTTATGTGAAAAGACTTAATTAAAATGATTTCACATATATGTGGAATCCAATGAGCAAACTGAACTAACAAGCAAAACGGAGATGGACTCATAGATGGAGAGCAAATGACAGCTAGAGGGGAGAGTGGCTGCGGTGGAGGGATTCAGTAAAAAGGGAAAAGGACTCATGGACAGTGTGGTGATTACTTGGCAAAGGGATTATAAGAGAACTAAATAATAATGGAAAAAAAAACAAAGATTAAATTTTAAAAAATTATGTGCACATTGTTTAACAAAAGAAACCAGCCTGAAAAGACTATATTATTTATATTTCATGCAAAAGGCAGAACTAAAAAGATGGTAAACAGATCTTTAATAATGCTTCTATGAATAAATGAATTCTGAAAGTGATGTGTTATATGAAATTTGATTTCATCTGTATTGAAATAGAGTTCACAGACATATTTGGGGTTTCCAGGATTGCATTTTTCTATTGTTGTCATAATCATTTCCTAAGCATAAAAAAATCTCTAACTTATCAGTAAGATAAGAGTTTTCCCTTAATTACATGTAGGCTCAAAGAGCTTGTCCAAAGACATGACTAATGTTCCTAAGGCTTTTTTATTATTTTCTATTTTTGTTTTAAATATTGTAGTATATGCAATGATCAAACATCCAATACCAAATCATTGCATTTTATTACAAGGCACAAGCAGAATAGACATTTAGCCAATTATACCAGGTATGTTTCCCAGGTGGAAAGACTAGGAGAGGGGGGTAGAAGAAGGTATATTTATTAAGGAGTTATTATCTGGAACATAGAGTTTAAACATATATAATTCTTATCTTGATCATTACTAATACAACTGATCTAGACTGTGATTTCTAAGCATTTTCTATATTTTCTCTTTTAATCCAAGTGTCCTGTTCATATACCATGAAAAATAATGTAAGATTCTATCCCTCTCTTCCTCAGATTGTAACACAGTTTTATAATGAAAGATTTCTTTAAATGAAAAGGGCAAATTTTTTTATTAGGTTCCTGTTAAAGGTGAGATCATATGGTATTTGTCTTTCACTGCCTGGCTTATTTTGCACCTAATCAAAAAAACAATCAAACAAGCACAATATAACCAAAGACACTGAAACTGAGAAGGGGTTGATAGTCACCAGAGGGGAGAGGGGAGGGAATTTCAGGGGGAGAGGGGAAGGGTTTGGAGCAACAAGTATAAAGGACACATGGACAAAAACTAGCAGGGGTGGAAATGGGAGGGGGGTGGGGAGGGCTGGGGCTGTGGGCTGGAATGGGAGCAAAAGACAGAAAACTGTACAAGAACAACAATTAAAATAAATTTAAAAAATAATAATAATAATTAAAATCTTTTAAAAAATAAAAAAATGACTGGAAATGAATGTTGCTAAACTGGTTCCTTGTAAAAATTCTTTTGCTGTTTGAAAAAAATAAAAAAATATTACTGGAAAAAAGAAAAGGGCAAATTTTAAATTCATAATCAGTATATAAAATCCATCCATTTTCCCAACACACTAATTTGACAATATATTTCTTATTCATCATCTAGTTTGGAGTGACTAGGATGCCAGCTAATGCACAAAACTTTTACCAAATGTCCTGTGCACACAGTATGGAGGGTCAGCCCTTGGAGAAATTGGATACACATTTCACAGAAAGCTATATGTCAAAAATTTTTAAAGCTAATTCTTATCTGCTCTTAAAAGCAAAATCTAAAGACTGATGCTGATAATCTACAACAAAAATAATTCTAAAAAATAATCATGATATTTTAAGAGTTAAGAGAATCTTAGAGCAATAATGTTATACTCCAGGCAGAGCTGCAGATACAAAGTTCTTCAAAAATAGGGAATTAGATTAATAAATCTTCAGTCTTCCTTGGCATCCTGGTGGAGCCAGGACTGTACTTTTCCTGATGATTTTGCTTGCATCATGCTTTGAGGTAGGATCCTTTGGGACAGAGACATTGACAAAACCATGGAGTCATCTGCTAACCAGACCCATTATGAGGAGAAACAGGAGCACCCTTTACCCAGGTAGGTTAGTGAGTATATTTTAAAATGGTGGCTTTCACTCACTGATATGAAATAACATTGCTATAGTAGCTGAATATGAACATTTAAAAATTAAAGATTAAATACAATGGGCTAGAATAAACAAGTTTGAAGTACATTTTGCAAATTAAAGGTAAAAAGTGTTTTCTCTCATTTTGTATTTGTCTTGATGAAAGTATCATCTAGGTTTAAAACTGAAGGACTGAAAGAAAGTGAAGAGATAACCTAATCAAATCACTTTTTTATATATGTAGCTAAGTTGAGTTTCAGTACATCCTAGTGATTTTCCCAAGCTCATGTAGTTTATTAAAGTCAGAACCAGGTCTAGAAGTTAAGGTTGAATAAACATTATTGTATTCATATATTTAGGACTTATACAAATTATACACATACTTAATTCCATTTTTTGCATGTTCTCTATTTGAAAACTTCTTTGCCTTAATTATTTCCCTATTGTTTTCAATAATGTTTTCCCAGGGAAACATTATCTCTATCACCTCTCCTTAAAGTCTTCAAGTTGCAAGGCCTCCTCTCATACATTCCCTTTGCATCCAGCACTTAATTCCATCAGATTATTAGAGCTCATTATTCTCAACCTGTTTGATTGCTATCTTTTTCTCTTTGCACTGCAAACTTCTGGATGGCTGAACTCTGGCCATTATTTGTTGTCACCTCAAAACCCATAAAGATATTTAATACATAGGGAACAATCAATCAAGATTATTTTTTAATATTTTATCTTTGTTATGTTCTTTCCATTACCATTCAGTTCCCTTATACCTCCTCTGCCCTGCAATCATCATACTGTTGTCCATGTCCATGAGTCTTTCTTCCTTTTTGTTTAGTCCTTCCAGACCCTAACCCCCTCCACTAGCTGTCATTCTGATCTCCATCTAGAGTCTGTCCCCATTTTCTATTTAATGCATACAAAATTGCAAATTAGGTATTTACTTATATTGCTTGTATATATTATCTATAAATGTATATAAATCTAAATATATACATATATAATTAGATTACAGAAAATAAAAATTCCAGTTTAGAATCTATAAGGAAGTTTGGAAAAAGCAGGCACATGATTGACCAAATTATAAACTATGTGAAACCATGCTTTCTAGATTGACAGTAGGTAGAGTTTTTACTCAGGATTAGTGGCAACTGTGTTAAACATAGGTCACCACTATGTTCCTATGGATATTTTCCAAAGCAAAGAATATGATTTAAGAATGAGGAGAAAAAATGTTTAAGTACAATTATCATGATATCAATCTTAATCTTAAATTAATCTTTTATTCTATATTACCTAACATTTAGAAGAGACTACAATGGTAAGTAAGTTAGTAAGTAAGTAAATGAATGAATAAAGCAGCGTGACCCTCTATCATAACATGTTTAATATCTATCAAGGGAAGCAGTATGGAAACAGGTGGTTGTTACAAATGTGAGAAGAAATATAAGTGACATACGTCTACAGTGATTCTAAAACACAGATATAAGCTATGGTAACTCAGCATGGGAAGTAGTCCTTCAAAGAAGAAGTGATATTTCAACAGGCCTTAAAGGATAAACAGAATTTTCCCTTTAACTATTTTTTTTTTTTGATAGGGAAAGGGACTAGGAATGGTGAGGGCAAAATTAGAGAAGCATAGAAGGGGATGTTGTTATCAACGAATGGAGACCAGTTATACTAATTGTGCCAATGGAAGTCCGCTAATGTTAGAAGAGTTAAATGGAGTTGGGGTTATAAAATTGTTCAGGGACAAGATCACGAAAAGTCACACATGCTTTCAAATGTAATTCATGCTTTAGTTTTTACAAATCAAAATGGTTAGTATGTATAAATGTCAGAGATTTTTGTTTTGGAAGTAGAAAAAAACAAATGAGAGAAAACCAAATGAGAAAAATATACAAAATTTGGATAAAGCTTTCTTTCCTTCAAGTTCAGTCTATTGTCTGATTTTTCAGGGCTCTATCTTCAGACTCTAGTGTCTGGAAATTAATAGTTCCAATACGTATTATTGAATGAGGAAATGAGTAATTTGAAATAAGCGCCTAAGGAGGCAGCAATTAGACATAAACAAGACAAATATTAAGGATAGAACATACAGATCAAGTGGGACAGCTCTCTTGGAGCTATTTATAAGTAAATTCCTTAATTATTTGTATTGGTGGAAATGGTGTTCTGTGGATAAAGTGTAGCTTTTGAAACTGTGTAACTACTAGTAGATTGTGAGTTCATTTTTTAAGAATCTAGATCAGTATTATTTGATATAAATAAAACAGAACAGAATGTAGTAAAGCACAAAAGGACATACAAAATAAGTGTTCCTGACAGCATTGGGATAACGTGGAATTGCGTCTGCACAGGTACAATGGCGTCTGTCAAAACAATGCTACTGCAGATCTGTCTTCCTTTATGCTATCTATGTTAACATTTTTCAGTAAAACAATAGCTTACACATTTTAACAGGGCAGCTTATAGTTTTAAATACTTCACTGAATAAGACCTTTGAATAGAAGCCAAGGCAATGCACACCGTTCTACAGCAGCCACCTTTGTATACACAATGGATTTGGGAGAAGAGACGTCTGCCTGCCCCACACATATCTCTGTCTGCTCTCCATCCCGTTCCCAGAATGCCAGTCTGATACCACTCTCTATAAGCAACAAAGTCTCTACAAAGTACTAAAATATAAACCCACCACGTATGGGAATGGCAACTTGAATTTCTCTCTTTTCTCTACTTTCTCACACAGACACCTTGAAGAGATATGGCACAGATCAACTGCACCCAAGTAAAGGAGTTTGTTCTCACGGGCCTCACAAATCAAAAGGAGTTGAAGATGCCTCTCTTTGTGTTTTTTTTAACTATCTACCTCTTCACAGTAGTAGGCAATCTAGGTTTAATTTTAGTCATAAGAACAGATGCAAGACTCAACACACCAATGTATTTCTTCCTTAGCAACCTGGCTTTTGTCGATTTTTGTTATACGTCGGTCATTACACCCAAAATGCTTGGGAACTTCTTGTACAAACAAAATGTTATCTCCTTCAATGAATGTGCTATTCAATTAGGCTGTTTCCTCACTTTCATGGTATCTGAATGCTTGTTACTTGCTTCCATGGCCTATGACCGATATGTGGCCATTTGTAACCCTCTCCTCTATAGGGTTCTAATGTCCCCAGGGATCTGCATTCAGCTTGTGGCTGTTCCCTATGGTTATAGCTTCCTAATGGCACTATTTCATACCATCCTCACCTTTCGTCTCTCCTATTGCCACTCTAATGTCATCAATCATTTCTACTGTGATGACATGCCCCTCCTCAGGCTAACTTGCTCAGACACTCATTCCAAACAGTTATGGATCTTTGCCTGTGCTGGTATTACATTCATTTCCTCTGTTCTGATTGTCTTTGTCTCTTATGTGTATATTATTTCTGCCATCCTGAGGATCCGCTCAGCTGAGGGAAGATGCAAAGCCTTTTCCACGTGTAGCTCCCACATGCTGGCGGTCACCATATTTTATGGGACCCTGATCTTTATGTACTTACAGCCAAGCTCCAACCATTCCCTTGACACAGATAAGATGGCCTCTGTCTTCTACACAGTGATCATTCCTATGCTGAACCCCTTGATCTATAGCCTTCGGAACAAGGAGGTAAAAAATGCCCTGAAGAAAGTCACCATCAGTAGAAAGAAACCAGGCTTCTGTGTTCCTGAAGTTTAAAAAATGATTTGACTATACGGAAGTGTCTTGTCCTTCATGATCTGTTTTCTCCTCTAGTGATCAAACTATCAGACTGTCTTATTTTCAGTTGATTCTCAATAAAGATTTGTTCTCTGCAAAATGAAATCATTCTCTAAATTCTTTGTAAGCAAATTTGACTTAAAATAATAATTTATGTGTAGCAAATATCATAAGAATTTACATTGTGTTATTTCTCAAGTGAAAAAAAATTGCATATTAAAATTCCATGAGCTCATCTGTTAGTTACATAACTTGTTGCTGGCCAAGAATAGACAAAGTGAAGGCTCTTGGAACAGCAAGTTTAGGCTTATAAGAATATTTAAATAATATATTTATGAGTGATTTAATAACATATTTCAAATTAAATGCCAAGAGACCACTGTAAACTAATGGTGTCAACCAGGAGTGGTACTTCTCCCAGGGGACACTGGGCAATGTCTGCAAACAGCATTGATTTTCATCATGACAAGGTGTGTAAAAGACAACCTTTGCTATCTAGAGGGTTGAGGCCAGGTGTTGCTGCTTAACATACTGGGCAAGGGAAAGCCTCTCACACAAAAACTTATCCAGCCCAAAATGGCAGCAGTGCCAAGGGTGAGAAAGCCTGCCCTAAACAATTGTTTCCTAAACAATTATTGGGGCAATAATCTCATTCTAAAGGGGAAGCCGTAACTGTACTGTTCCTCGGAACCACAGATAATGTTAATTGATCCCCAGCCTGCCTTGGGATCCCTGTGGGTTGTGCACTGTAATTTTCCTGATGATCTTACTTGCATCAAACTCTTAAGTGTGATCCCTGGAGATAGAGTCTCTGACAAAACCTAGCAGTTTGTGGCTGCCTAAACCCATTTGGAGAAGTAGGAATGCCAACTACTCAGGTAGATTCATAGGCTGTATTTTAAAGTTAGGATCAAGTTAGACATTTTTTAAAAAATAATTAGAAGAGAATAGAATGTTTTTAATAAAACATTTTAAGTTGTATTTTCTGAAAATAGAGTAAGGAGTGTTCTTCCTAATGTTATTTCTGTGTGTGTGTGTGTGTATATATATATGATATTATATACAATATAATATCATATTTTATTTTGAAATATAATAGCTCTTATTAGTTTAAAATGAAAATAAGACTTGAGCTCTCCAAGATAAAATCTATTATACTGTTTGGATAAGTTAAGCACCAAATTTACTAGACTGTAATCTATATCAAAACTCTTCTCATTTCTGCAAAAGCTAATAATTTTACCTATGATGAGAAGTGAAAATATTGAAACCAAGTGATCAATGTGTCCCTTAATACATTGAATGTAAGTAAAAGACATTAATTATGAGCAAAGAGAATGAATATTAAAAGACTATTACAAAAATTAATCTTTAACTCTCCATTATAAGGGGCTATATTCAGAAATGTGTGAAAAGTCATGACTTGTACCCATGAAGTCTACATTCTATCAAGAGAAGAAATGTGGAAACAGATGGCTGCTATAAGTGTGAAATGTTATGGAAATGAGTTATGTGTAAAACATTTCTTGAGCACAAAGAGGAAAACTGTTAGATATCAGAGCCTGGGAATTAGAAATGAGGGAGGTTTTTATAGGAGAGGTGGGAGTTTGATGGGCCTCGAAGGATAATTAGTTTTCCCTTCAATTCTTCATTCTCCATACACCTAGTAGAGATGAGAGTAGAAACAAGCCTGTATGAAAGCAGGAAACTTAAAAGGACATGTAGTAATTAGACTGCAAAATAATCATTCTGATTAGATTACTGAGTGTTGGTTGTGGCAGAAGAGAAGAGATGTGAGTATAATTTAAATACAAAAATTATATCCAATAGTTTATAATTTTAAAAAATAAATATTTGGGTTAGATGGTAAAAGGATGTGTACAATGTGCTTTCAAGTTATTTGCACACATGTGCCTCGAGATCAGGGAGGGGGTGTGACTCACTGAAGGTCTTAGAGCTGCCAAGCAGGGAGGCCTCTCCCAGTGTCTTGGGACTTAGAAACCAAACTTCCAGCCAAGTAGTTGCTTGTTTGTTTCAAAACGAACTTTAAGTATTTGTGGGATCACAGTTTTGGCCTTTAAAATCTTTAATGTCCTAACTATTGCATGATGGTAGTTGACAGCAATGATCAATATTAGTGTATTCATTGTCTTCACATAAATGCCCAGAAGTGGAATTGCCAGATTATATGGCAGTTAAGTTCTCCATTTGTTTGAGGAAACTCCATACTGTTTTCTTTAGTGTTTGTAACAATTTACATTCCATCAATAGTGCACATGTTCTCTTTACACTCTTGCCAACCCTTCTAATTTCTTGTCTTTTTGATAATACCTCTTCTAACAGGTGTGAGGAGATATCTCATTGTGGCTTTGATTTGCATTTCCCTGGTGACTAGTGAGGGTGAGCATCTTTTCATGTGCCTATTAGCCATCTGTATGTTTTCTTTGGGAAAATGTCTAGTATTTGGATCTTCTGCCCATTCGTTAATTGAATTATTTAGGTGCTTTTTCTTTTGCTATTGAGTTGTATGAGTTCTTTATGTATTTTGGTGGATATCAAATCCTTATCATAAATACGATTTAAAAATATTTTCTCTCATATAATAGGTTGCATGAGAACTTTCTGAGATTACCCAAGCACTCTTGCAGCATATAAAGGCCATTAGTCATTGAAAAGACAGGGAATATTAGTTATTTTATCTGTCCTATATACCAAGTCATGTCCATTTTGTACAAAGCAAGCTATTATTAGTTTCCACAAAATTGTATTCAATTTTTCATATGGAGAGAGAGAAAGATGACAATGACATTACAAATTTAGTAACAGAATCTTTATTTCTTATGTATTATTACACTGTCCTAAACTAAAGCTTACATTAATGGTCATATTCCATTTACGAACAATAATCCAAAAGACATGTAAAGCATATGAAGAGATTTCATTTAAAATAATATAGTCTAGGAATAAAAATTAACATAAAACATAATCCAAAACTATATGTTTTTAAATAAATGACAAGGTGGTAGGAGTCATATATCAATATAAATCTATTACAAAGCAGATATCACTTTTATTCCAATTAAGCTAATGTTTTTAAAATGTGCTGATCTTCATTGCTTTTGATCAGGTAAGATGCTGCATTACATATAGAGATGTCTGTGAAATAGTGTAACAAGAAGCATTTGGAGAAATTTAGGCAAGAGGGGACAGAATAAACCGGGCATGTTGAGAATATAGTGGTGGGTGGGCTCCTGCATCAGAAATACACAAGGTTGAACTCCAGCTGTGCTACAGACTCCCTGTCTGAGCTCACTCCAGGACTTACCCTCTCAGAGACAGCTCTCCCTCATCTGCAAAATGGACATAGTAAGTCAGGAATAAATGAACACCTGTAAAACATGTTACTGAGTGTTTCATAAAGTTATCCATTTTGAATATTTGCATTATGCACCCAATTAAGAGGATTATGTAGCAACCAAAATTGGTGAGCTCTCCAGAGTAAGGAATGAGTGTAGAACAGACAGAGGGCATTCCGGATCTGTCAGCATGGCTGCAAGATGGGGTTTATAAAACAGGCACAGTGACAGGTTTGTGAGAGCAACGTCACTGCAGAAGATTCATTTTTCCTTTGTGTTATTAATGTTAAGACTTTTAAAATACCAGTAACAGTTTCTAAGTTTTGATAAACTAATATTAAATTTTAAAGAATGTAATGTTCATGAGCTTGGAAAAGAGAGTCAGTCTGGACTAAATCTTACTGTACAGCTCAACTTTATAAATGCAGTTGATGTGGGTGAAAGAAATAAGTCTTTCCTCTAAAATATCTACTTTTGTTCTTTGTCTCATCCCGGAGTCTAGGTATACTATTAATCATTTTAATATTAGTATTTTCACATTAATAATACAATTGATTTTCAGTACGCTAAGGTTTAAAAAATTATTAAGGTTGAAAGGTTAATTAAATTAACAAGGATTCTCCTCCCTCCATCTAGACACAATGAAACCCATGGCCCAGATCAATTGCACACAGGTTAAGGAGTTTATTCTCATGGGCCTCACAGATCATCAGGACTTGAAGATGCCTCTCTTTGTGGTTTTCTTAACTATCTACCTCTTCACAATAGTAGGCAACCTGGGTTTGATCCTAGTCATTAGAACAGATGCAAGACTCAATACACCAATGTATTTCTTCCTTAGCAAGCTGGCTTTTGTCGATTTTTGTTATACTTCTGCCATTATACCCAAAATGCTTGGGAACTTCTTGTACAAACAAAATGTTATCTCCTTCAGTGCCTGTGCTGCTCAGTTAGGCTGTTTCCTGGCATTCATGACAGCTGAATGCTTGCTACTTGTTTCCATGGCCTATGACCAATATGTGGCCATTTGTAACCCCCTCCTCTACATGGTTGTAATGTCCCCAGGGATCTGCATTCAGCTTGTGGCTGTCCCTTATAGTTACAGCTTCCTGTTTGCACTGTTTCATACCATCCTCACCTTTCGTCTCTCCTATTGCCAGTCTAATGTCATCAGTCATTTCTACTGTGCTGACATGCTTCTCCTCAGGCTAACTTGCTCAGACACTCATTCCAAACAGCTATAGATCTTTGCCTGTGCTGGTATCATGTTCATTTCTTCTCTTCTGGTTGTTTTTGTCTCTCATATGTATATTATTTCTGCCATCCTGAGGATCTGCTCAGCTGAGGGCAGGCACAAGGCTTTCTCCACACATGGCTCCCACATGCTGGAGGTCACCATATTCTACGGGATGCTGATCTTTATGTACTTACAGCCATTCCCTTGACACAGATAAGATGCCCTCTGTCTTCTACACGTGATCATTCCTATGCTGAACCCCTTGATCTACAGCCTTTGGAACAAGGAAGTGAAAGACACCCTGAAGAAAGTTGCCATCAGTAGAGACAAGGCTTTTCTGTTCATGAAATTAAGAAAGTGACTTAAGCAAATAAAAAGGTTTTCTGTTTATGGTCTAATGTTTTTACTCTCAAAAATATCAGAATGTCTAGTCTTTTTAAAAATTTCTGGGGGTTACATTGGTTAATAAGATGATATAGGTTTCAAGTGTATATTTCTATGATACATGATCTTATTGCCCTGTGTGTCCACCACCCAAAGTCAAATCTTCTTCCATCACCATATATTTGACCCCCTCTACCCTTTACTACCTCTCTCACCACCATTCCCTCTAGTAAGCACTGTATTGTTGTCTGTATCTATGAGTTTTTGTTTGTTTTTCTTGTTTGTTCATTTGTTGCATTTTTATATCCCACATATAAATAAAATCAGATGGTTCTTAACTTTTTCTGTCTGATTTATTTAACTTAACATGATATTCTCAAGGTCTGTCCATGTTGTTGCAAATGTCAGTATATAAGATCTGTACTAAAAAAAAGTCCAGTCATTTTTAATAAAATGAGAATGGTTTGTGCAACATCAGTGTAACCTGGCAACCAAGGAGAGTGGACTGGAATGCATAAGCATGAACAATAATGACTTCACTGTACTAGTCAGTGGGGGTGGTAAATGTTGTTGAGTGAGAATGTGTACTGTGTGGCCATGGCATTCAAAATGACTGAGCAAGTAGAACAATGAATCTGCATCAAATTTTGTGTTAAGCTTGCACATTCCTCCATGGAAACGATGCATAATTCACAAAGCCACAGCTATGGGCACCTGGTGATTGGCAGCTTCATCACAACAATGCGTCCACTCAAATATCACATCTCCTATAGTTTTTTGGCTAAATATCAAATTACTCAGGTGATGCAACCTCCCTACAGCCCAGATTTGGTGCCCTGTGATTTCTGGCTTTTCTCCAAACCAAAATCACCTTTGAAAGGGAAGAAATTTCAGACCATTAATGAGATTCAGGAAAATATGATGAGGCAGCTAATGGTGAATAGAAGAATTCTGTGAGGTCCCAAGGTGCCTACTTTGATGGGGACTGAGGTGTCATTATCCTATGTACAATGTTTCTTTTATCATGGATCTTCTTCAATAAATGCCTCTATTTTTCATATTATATGGCTAGACACCCTCTGGACAAACATTACATATGTATCATATCTTTTTTATCCAATCATCTTTCAAAGGACACTTTTGTTGTTTTCATGTCCTTGTCTAACCTTAATATTTTGTAAAGATGTTTATTTAGAATAAAATTTCTAAAAGTAACAGTAACCATAAGAATTTATAACCATAATTTCATTTTTCAAATGTAAAATGTATTAAAAATAATGAAGTCTTAAGCTCATAAGAATATATGCCAATTTCCTAATTTCTCAAATGAAAGAGTGCACAAAAAGCCATTACCTGAATATATAATTAGTTCCAGACAGAACAGAGACCAAGGTTCAGACTCTTCACTCCTCCAAAATCCCAAGTTCAAAATCCTCTGGTTGCATCAACAATATCCCAGACTATGCAAAAATGCATCTGAATATTTTTCTGATTTGTTAGTTTTCTTGAAAAAAAAATAAGACAATATAAAACTTTTTCATATTTATACAAATAACAAATTATATTCATTAAAGAGAATAGTACTACATCCTACCTTTATTTATATCATTAATTTAACACATCTTTCTACTTACCTGGAAGTCTGGTTTGGTCTCAAAAGACTCTTTGAGAGAATTGTTTTCTTTTTATACCTATGAGACTTCATTATATTCTTCTCAGTTATCTTTAAAAAATAATATAATATAATTCAAGAATAGAATCCCATGACATCATTCATTCTAAACAAATATAGTCAAAATAATTGAAACGTTAGACCATTTTTCCAGTGACAAGGATCATATGCAGTTATACTGGCAAACCTTTGGTAAGTTGGTTATTGTTGATTAACTTATAGCTTATAACACAATGAGCCCAGCAGACAATACAGCGTAGTGAAAAAAAAAAAAAAATACATGCTTCTTGTCACAGAATGGCTTTGGAGTATGTGTGGACTTTCACGAGTTTATCTATTAAATAAAATGTTCCTGAGTTTGAAGTCTTTTTAAAGATTGAACAACAGGGAAAAAAGTAATAGTAAATTGTAAGCATTAGCATATCATCTTTTTCTTTCCATAAGCTTAAAGACCTGAGTTCTCATCCCAACTCTACTAATGAACTTGAGGGAGCAATTGATGAGTGAGAATTACAACACACAACTGATAACTGTGATAGAGTTATAACTGTGGATATTTGAACATATGTTTCAAATAAATGCAATGATAACTTTACAATCTTTAATTACACAGAAAATGGTTTTGAGTTTATGATTCATTCATACCATTTAATAATTTTTTAATCTAAGAGTCATATGTATGCTTAATGACAAAAGACTAGAAATATGCTATTAATGCCTAGATAGATATTACATTCAGCTAAAAATATTTCTTAAAAAAATTCTTAAATCGGTCCACTTTGATTTTCCTATATATTTTGATGGATCATAGAGATACAGAGCTAGACTGATCCACGGGTCTCAATGCTTCTTTCCTCATCTTTTATTTAAACACATTTACCTCCCATTTGAAGATTTCAGTTGCTCCTATTTTATCACAAAACTCCTATAGCAAACTTTGAGTTAGTATTCTATATACCAAACACCGTAATTAAATCAAGGAATTCATAACCTCTTGTCAGACTGGTGCATTTACTGTGTCACAGCTGTTACATTAAAGAGTATGGATTCCTTGGAGTTTAACCTTAATGTGAATCCGGGGTCTAACATTTGCTATATCAGACCCCAGACAGTTTATTCCGTTTATGTATGTCTCAGTTTCTGTAGCAATATGAAGATAAAAGCAATATCAGTTGTCAAATTTATTGTTATAGGATCAAAACAGATAATGGATAAAATATTTAAGAACAAAAGATATTTTAAAGTGATAATTTTTATATTTACTCTAGTTTTAAAATGTTGAACATTTATAAAACTATACACACAGCCCATGGACACAAACAATAGCGTGGTTTGTGTCCAAGAGAGGGGGGAGGGAGGGCTGGGTACAAGGAGGCAAAGGAATGGGAGAAATAGGAGACATCTGTAATAGTGCCAACAATAAAAAAAAGAATTTCAGGTTAAGACTGAAGACTTGCTATGTAACATTCATATAGGAGGAAAATGGTCAAGATTTTTACTTAAAATTTGATGATGATTTAATAATTCGTTTTGTCCTTTTTTGAGGACAATTGTTTTCAATTAGTAAAGTATTTCAAACTTGCTAACAAATTAGTTCACCTGTGGAACATATGACACTAAGACATTTCTCCAAAAAAATATGGGATTATTTTTAGTGGTAACTAATTAGGAATACTTCACATTCATGTGGGCCCCAGATAAGCACAAATTGTAGGACTACCAATATGAAAAGTTAAGTTGGATACATGGATAAAAACTAGGGGGAGTGGAAATGGGAGGGAGGTGGGGAGGGCTGGGGTGGTGGGCTGGGATGGGAGTAAAAGACAGAAAACTGTACAAGAACAACAATTAAAATAAATTTTTTAAAAAATTAAAAAAATTTAAAAAAGAAAAGTTCAGTTGGCAATACTGATGAACATAAAATGGAAATAAATATATATATGAGATTGAAATCAATTTCCTCAAAATAGAATATAGTGCATAATGTAAAGAATGAATAGAAAAGAAGGAAGAAAGGAAAGGAAAGAGAGAGGGAGGGAGGATGAAGTAAGGAAGGAAGAAAAGAAGGAAGGAAGAAAGGACCACAATATCACCTCATTGACGTAACTACAATTAACTTGTTGGTATATAAGATTTGTGTATTTTTTCTCTGTAAACATATGATCTATAGGTCATAATATGTGATGTGAATAGACAAGTCATTTATCACTATATAACCTATTTAGCATGCTGCTCCTTTTTAACTTGCTGTATTGTGAACATTTTTAGTCAGGGTCACGATTGTCTGAATTCTCAGTTGAGTTAAAAATGTCTAATATTACACATAACAGTATATAACTATAAATTTTAGTCAGTTAATAATTTAACAGAATTATTGACCATTTTCTTTGTACTAAATACTATTAGAAGCAGGTTATTAAATTGGGTATAAAATAAAAATATTATTGCTTAAAAATAACATTTTCAGGGTTAGGATGTGTCACAGACATGTTAACAATTGGTCACAACACAGTGTGGCAAGTGCTATAATAAAGCAATTGAGGAATACAAAAAAGTACATATGAGGGGCTACTAATCTGGAAGTGATTTAACAGAGTACAGAATGTTAAACAGAAAGAAAGTCAGGCAAAGGAAGTGGTGGCAGAAGACCACTTAGCCATAAGAAGAGAGGAAATACTGCCATTTGTGACAACATGGTTGGACCTTAAGAATATCATGCTAAGTGAAGTAGGTCAGTCAGAAGGGACTAAGAACCATATGATTTCACTCATGTATGGGTTATAAAATGGAAAGTCAGAAACACAGACAACACCATGGTGGTTACCGAAGGGAAGGGGGTGGAGGTGACATGGTAGAAGGTAAAGGGGGGCAAATCTATGGTAATGGAAGATGATTTGACTGTGGGTGGTGGACACACAGTGCAATACAGAGATCATGTGTCACAGTGATGTGCACTTGAAACCTATATGGCCTTATTAACCAATGCCACTCCAATAATTTTAATAAAAAAATTTTAAAAAGTATTCTGGGCCAAGAATAAAGCATGTATATAATTCTGGCTCACAATGTGAGTAACTATGGCAGTTTCAAATGTCCACAATGTAGAGACTATATGAAGAATATCACAAGAGACCAGACTGATCTGAGAAGAAGAAACTAGATTTTCAAGAGTTATGTCAGCTTCATTAAAGAACATGGAATTTATCTTCAGGGAAATGAGAAGACATTGAAGGTTTAATTAGGAGACTGTAAGAATGAAGTTTGCATCTGTAAAAGTTTATGAATACAAGGAACAGAGAGTAGAAAAGACTGGAGGCAAGAATGAAAGTTAGATGTCAGTTGCAAAACAAAACCACAGTCATCGTTATTGGATCAAGGAAATGAGCAAAGTGAACAGATTTGAAAAGCATATAAGGTAAAAAGTTGTTAGGAATGGACAACAAATTAAATATTGCCATGAAGAACAGGAAAGCACAGCAAAAGATGATTAGACTCTGACTTGGAAAACTGAGTGGATAATGGCACTGTTCATTGACATAGAAAATATATATTCCAGCCCTTAATTACTAGATCCAATGGAGATACCAAGTTCTTTTCTGTATGTGATACTTTTGATGGACATGTAGAATATCTAAGTGGTAACTTTTGGGAAGCATTTAGATGTACAAAAATAGAATGAGTAAAATAAATCAGGAATAGAAATATATAGAGAGAGATGCCTATTGAGGACATGGGATTGGATAAGACCACTGAGCCAGAGGTGTAGGAAGGAACAGTGGGGGCTTTGGGAAGAGCTTGAAGGACATGTATAATGCATGGATAATAAAAGCAGAACCTGCAAGGTAAAGAATTAAATGCATAGGTAATAAACTCAGAGACTACTTTGTTCTGGAAACCAAAGGTGTATTCAGTTGAGTTCAGTGCTGCCAAGTTGCCAAAGAAAAAGAGGCTTTATTGGATTTGGGCATAGGGAAGTTGATATTAAACTTTGTGAGGAGATTTCTTTGTTTAATGGGAAAGGAAAGTGGATTATACTTGGTTACATTATAAATATGATTGAGAAATTTGGGGTAGGTGTTTGTTCCAAGATGTTTGGTTAACAAATGGAAAAGGAAGAGAAAAGATAAAGAAGTAACCAAGATAAAGTTTCCAAGGAGATGTCAATCAAAATTTAAGGGGAAGGGATGCTCTTCATATTTTTATGTGCTTTTTAATTGTATATGATTGTTTATGCTATTATAGTTGTCCCCACTTTTCTCTCTTTGTCCATGTCTTGACCATCTACAGGGTGCATGTGAAGTTATCTGAGACAATGTAAATAATAAAAGGAAATCAAGTTAATTATCTTCAGCTCTGTTTAAGAACAAAGAGGATAATTTTAATTTCACTGGCTTTAAAGCATTCCGAATCCAGCTTGGATTTACAAAAATGTTCTGTGAAATTTAGTTCTTCTAAATGTTGCCCAAATGCTTGCCATTCACTTTAGTCCATTTAGATACTTGAAGGTAGAGACTAAAATTGATACAGAGATCTGATCAGATCACAGGGCAGGAGTAGGGAGGGGCCGTAGGAGGAAGTTACCGAAGGCAACCATAAACAGTCTAGGAAGGAACTGGCTGAGAAGCTGAACACCTCCAGAGCACATGGAATTATGGGTCAGAAGATTTGAAATAAAAGGAGGGCAGAGAGTGGCTCTCAGGCTTTCTTCATTGAGGATACCTGCATAATCGTACTGCAACTGCCTGTGTTTTCCAAAGGATGGTATTTTGGATGGGAGAAGGAACTCTGGGTGCAGCTTAGGGTCAGGCTGGCCTGACAGAAGGTGGCAGGGTTATTCTCCTTTGGATGTTCTAGAGGGGACAGGCTCTGTGGGAGAAGCTTACCATTCTTCCAAAACTGTGTGTCTTTTGTATCTTATACTGTTTTAGTTTGTAAACAAATCCTATAGAAATAATAAAACTAAAAACTATCAGGGGTAATGATAGGGGAACTCAGGAGTTAAAGAGTTCAGCCTTAATTGATAGGTTTAAGTGATTAAAGCTGTAACTAAAGAGTTAAAGAATTTACCTTTAATTGGTAGGCCTAGGTGACTAATGCATGTGAAGTTGTTATTCCAAAATTGTGTAGCTTCTGAATAAAGACTCCTTCGTTTATTACCAAACCTTTGCCTCTGGAATTTTGCCCAGAGGGTGGTGGTGGGCAGCAAGACCCTACTTGCTGTTATATAACAAAATGATGTCTCTTCATCATTTGCAGTTGTTTTACAATCTAAAAAATTATTCACTGGTGTGCATTTTGACAAAAGGCATAGCTAAAAAATCCACAATCCTATTTTTCCTCAATGTCAATATTATATGTGAATTTAAAATAATAAAAAATGGAGATGAGGAAGAAGAAAATAAATTGATTATAACAAATAGTATGCCTAAAATAGTGTTAATATTTTTATTAAATTTGTTAGTGACATTGGCTAATATCAGCATGATAATCTCAATGTCCGTCCACGTGTCACAAATGTCAGTGTTACATCTTTCCTTATGGCTGAGTAGTATTGTACATATGCACCACATCCTCTTTACCCAATCATCTAATGGAAGATACTTCAGTTGCTCCCATGGCTTAGCCACTACAAACAATGCTGCAATGAACATCAGGGTGTATATATCTCTGTGAATAAATGTTTTCAAAATTTTTGGAAGAGGGGTTACTGGGTTATATGATAACTCTATTCTTAATTTTTTGAGGCACTTCTGCCTATATCAGTTTGCATTCTCACCAGTAATAAATGAGGGTTCCTTTTTGCCTACAAACTCTCCAACATATATTACTTATCTTCTTGATAATAGGCATTCTAACAGGTGTGAGGTGGTATCTCATTGTAGTTTTGATTTGTAGTTCCCTATAGCTAGATAAGTTGAGCATCTTTTTGTATATCAGTTAGCCATTAATATGTCTTCATGGGAGAGGTGCTTGTTCAGGTCCTCTGCCCATTTTTTAAATGGATTGTTTGTTTGGTGTTGAGTTGTATGAGTTCTTTATATATTTTGGATATTAACCCCTTGTTGAAGCTGTTTACTGTGACTTTTATTTTATATCTTCCACACCTAGTTTTAGTAATTTTTAATGTTCTTAAGAAATGATGAAATTATAATTTTATGAGATAAACTTAAGGCTTAAGAAATAATTTTTATATGTGCTGTCCAAACCACTTACATTCTTACTGTTCTTTTTTTCCTTTATATTTAAAGAAAAATATGACATAGACTTTGCATTGATTGTAAAATTTTAATTGATCCTTTTTCCTTTTTTTTTTTTTACAGTGAATTTCCTATCTTGGAATTTATGCCTGGACCAAATCCTTTCCCACTGAAATCATAAGTAACGTCCACACATAGTTCAGAGTGCCTATTAGGAGTCTGCTTTGAGTGAATTTAACACAACAAGGCACTGTCTCACATTTAATTGATTATATTTTAATAGAGTCAAGATTATTCAGAGCTTGTGCTTCAGAGGCATTTATTGAAGAACCATTGTTGTTGTTGTTTTTTAATGGCAAAAGGCAATCATTCAGTAGTCACTGAGTTTACCCTCTTGGGCCTAACAGATAATCCAGAGCTTCAAGCCATTTTCTTTTGTTTATTCTTACTGATTTACATAGTTAGTGCCTTGGGTAATCTGGGTTTGATTGTGCTAATTCAGGTCAGTCCTCAGCTTCACACACCTATGTATTTTTTCCTCTGTCATCTGGCTTTTGTTGATTTCTATGGTACCTCTGCCATCACACCAAACGCCCTTGTGAACTCTTTCCGTGAAATTAAAAGTATGTCATTTTATGCATGTGCCACTCAAGTGTGTTGCTTTATCACATTTTCAGTTTGGGAATTGTTCATGCTCTCTGTCATGGCGTATGATCGGTACGTGGCCATCTGCAACCCTTTACTCTATACAGTTCTCATGCCTAGGAAACTCTGCATTCAAATGGTCACTAGCTCTTATATTTATGGATTCACTGTCGGACTCATACAAGCAGTGGTGACATTCCACATGTCTTTCTGTGACTCTAACGTGGTCAACCAATTTTACTGTGATGACGTTCCCTTGATTGCTCTGGCCTGTTCTGACACCCAAGTCAAAGAACTGATGTTGTTAATCATTGCTGGGTTCAATATTTTCTGTTCTCTTACCATTGTTCTTATATCCTATGTATTCATTCTCTTTGCCATCTTAAGGATCCATTCTGCTGTAGGAAGACAGAAAGCCTTTGCTACCTGTGCTTCTCACCTGTTTTCTATTACTATATATTATGGGACCCTCAGTTTTATGTACCTTCAGCCCAAGTCAAGCCACTCACTAGATAAAGACAAATTGACCTCAGTGTTCTATGCAGTGGTGATTCCCATGCTAAACCCATTGATCTACAGCTTGAGGAATCAGGAGGTAAAAAATGCTTTGAAAAAAATTATTGAAAAGGTATGTTCTAGTAATTAATAATGAGTTATGTTGTAACTAAAGAAATTCTGGATATGAATTTAGGAAATTTTAAATAGAGGCTTGCACAGTGGTATAGAGCTATTAGGTATAGGAACCTTCATCCTCAGGGACTTTAGTTTCCTGATCTCTTTTGCTTCAAAAATAGGTATTTCATTGCTTTTGCTTACACATAGTAGATATTTCATCATTATTGGCTTGTTTAATTGTTGAATTGTAAAATAGAGATAAAAAATGCTCTTTTAACCATGAGTTGTTTCCACAATGGAGATAAAAATAAAAAACCTTAAAATCATAACTTTATCTTATTTCACTGTGATTTTGAGAATTTTAAGTTGTCTTGAGAGACATGAGCTATGTAAATAATAATGCAAATACCAGGTAAGATTCTCTTCCATAGCTGAACAGGGGGAAAAATAACAAGGTACTGGGTTGACAAGTTTTTACTTTAAAAGCAAGGAAAGTGACCTTACTTTTCACTTTACAACGCCCCTATTGATGTGCTTGAACATTTCTTAAAAGACTTTACTTTGTTAGAAGTGTTTTGGTTTACAGCAAAACTGAGAGGGAGGCAGAGATTTGTTGTATACCCCCTACTAACACACATGCACAGTCTCCCCATTATCAACATTATTTACCAGAATATGGTATAGTTGTTGCAATTGATAAGCCCAGAGTGACAGATCTTAATCACCCAAGTTTACCTAAGGGTTCACTCATGTTATACATTGTATGAGTCTGAAAAAATGCATAATGACAAATCCATTATTGTAATACTATTCAGAGTACTTTATACTGTCCTACAAATCCTCTGTGTTCTATCTGTTCATCTCACCCCTACCACCCTCAGCCCTGTCAACCACTGATCTTTTTATTTTCTCCATGGTTTTACCTTTTCTAGAATATCATAGAGTTGGATTTACACAATAAGTAGCTTTTGTTTTTACTAAGTAATGTGCATTTAAACTTCCTCCATGTCTCTTCATAGCTTGAGAGCTCATTTCTTTTTTTGCACTGAATAATATTCCATTGTCTAGAGGTACTACAGTTATTTACCTCTTCACTTACTGAAGCATATCTTGGTTGCTTCCAAGTTTTGACAATTATGTATAAAGCTCTTATGATTGCCCTTGGGCAGATTTATGTGTAGATATATTTTCAACTCATTTGGAACACAATTGCCATATTGTATGGTAAGAGTATGTTTATTTTTGTAAGAAAGTGTCAAACTGTCTTGGCTGAACATTTTAACATGATCATTCAAGTACTACCTCTTCTAGACTTTCCTAACATTCAGCCAGCACTTTAGCTATAGTGATGGAAGTTCTTAAAATGCCCTGCGAATTTCTGTGTTCCAGATATATTTTCCCTGGAACCATTGTGCATTGGCACCCTTAACTTCTTACAATAATCAGAGTTGATTACCTTAGCCAGCACACTAACTCACTCCTTGCCTACTGATCCACTGGTACAAAGTACTCACAGATTCTATTCCTTCAGGCTGCAGTTTCTCCATATGAAGTAGAAAGTCAAATGTTCTACCCACTGGAACAATTTGCTTTCACCACTATCCTTCAGGGCCACCTCTTAGTGGGACCATAATAAAACAAAAGTCCCATTCTGGCTATTGTGTGCACAATGTGGTGGTCCTTCTTCTCACTAGACACAAATCTTACTGGCAATTTTCTCACTTGGAAACTCTAACCTATGAAACCACAGCACCTATCAAAAGAAAGGAATCAGAGAAGCAGAGATAAGTGATATAAGAATCTGGGCAACTTGTTCATATAATTTGTTAATACCATTTCAACCAGGTTGTAAATAAATCACTTCCATTTCCAATGGATTGCTATTGTGCCAACCTGAAATTATGAGCTGGTAGATTTATAACATCTTACACATGATGGACAACTGATGTTAAATTTTCATTTGGTTTCTTTTTTCTACTAAGGCATAGTAGAATATGGAAAGCTATTTTATTTCTTCATCAGAAAGTCTGACTTTCTTCCAAGGTCTGTGTGGTAATGTGGATTTGGACATTCTAAAGGCTCAGACATTATTCTTTTTCAATACAGATACCTCCAATATCATTGGATCACTTGCAGAGTGTCCTATTTCTCTAGAACTGAATCAAATTGGGTAGTCCGCAGAAATACTCAATAAAGGCTCAGAGCTATAGGCCCAAGCATAGTATATGTTACCTGGTAAGCCCAAATTATTCCAAAAAGTACCATACATGTTTCTGGGTTATGGTAAATTTGTGGCACAAAATGTATCCTTTACTTTGGAGATGTGCAAAGAGTACTATTTATCTAACTTAAAGCTAATGTACAGAGGAAATCACAGGACCCTGAATCTTTGTGGAGATTTCTCTCTCCTAACGTCTGACTCCTACATGTTGCCAAGGCATCAAGGGATTTTGCCATTCACAAGTCATCAGGGACAGTTAGCAACATCTAGTAGTGTGGTGAACCTACATGTTTTATAAAATATCAATATGATGAGAATCTTAAAATCAACAAGAGAAAAACAACCAGTTACATACAAGGGTATTCCCATAAGACTATGAGCTGACTTTTCAACAGAGACTTTGCAGGCCAGAAGGGAGTGGGATGATATATTCAAAATGATGAAAGAAAAAACCTACAAATGAGAACAAGAATACTGTACCCAGCAAGCTTATCATTCAGAATTGAAGGAGAGATCAAGATTTTCTTAGACAAGCAACAGTTAGAGGAGTTCCTCACCACTAAACCATCATTACAAGAAATGTTAAAGGGAATTCTTTAAGTGGAAAAGAAAAAAGCCAGCATGAGAAATAAGAAGATAGATGAAAAATTTCTTACCAGTAAAGGCAAACATATAGTAAAGATAATAGACCAACCACTTATAAATGTAGTATGAAAACAATTAAAATGGCAATAAGCACATACCTATCAATAATTACTTCAAATAGAAGTTACTATGTACTCCATTGAAAAAAACATAGAATGACTGAATGGATAGAAAGAAAAGAAAAAACAAAAAAAAAACAAGACCCCTACATATACTGCCTACATGAGACTCCAGACTGAAAGACACACGGAGACTAAAAATAAAGGGATGGAAAAGATATTTCATGAAAATGAAAATGAAAAAAAAAGGAGAGAACTGGGATAGCTATACTTATATCAGACAAAAAGACTTTAAAACAAAGGCTATATAAGAAGGACCCAGTGATTCTTTTCTTCAGATAAGCCACCAAAAGTGGAACAATTCAAAAAGATATATGCACTTCTATGTTTGCTGCAGCATTATTTACAGTAGCTAAGTTATTGAAGCAACATAAGTATTCATCACCAGAAGAATGGGTAAAGAATAAGTGGAATATTACATAGCCATGAAAAAGAAATAGATCTTGCCATTTGCAACAACACGGATAGACCTAGAGGGTATTATGCTAAGTGAAATTAAGTCAAAGAAAGACAAATGTTGTATCATTTCACTTATGTGTGGAATCTAAAAAACTAAAAAAAATGAACAAGCAAGTAAACCCATATAGAAAAACTGGTAATTGCCAGAGGGTTGGATGGTGAAGGTATGAACAAAAAGGTTAAGGGGATCAAGAGCTACAAACTTATAAATAAGTCATGGGAGTGTAAATTACAACATAGGAAATATTAATAACAGCATTAATATCACAGTAACTTTGTGTGGTGACAAATGGATAACGGACTTTTTGTGGTGATCACTTTATAAAGTATATATGTGTGAAATCTCACTATGTTCCACACCTGAAACTAATATGATACTGTATGTCAACTGTGCTTGAATTCAGAAGAACTTTAGACACTTCAGAATAAAAATTAGACATGAAGCTAAAAAAAATCAAGATGACTAAAGTCCACATGTACAAAAATTTCATCTTCATTGAGGTATAATTGCAAATAAAAACTGTGTATATTTAAGGTACGTTACCTGTTGTTTTTATTTAAGAAAGCATCAAGAAATAATTACCACAATCATACTAATTAATATATCCATCATCTTACATAATTACCACTTTCTTTTTTATAATTTTTTAGTTTTTGATAACAGTTGACACACAATGTTATATTAGTTTCATGTGTATCACATAGTGATTAGATATTTATATAACCTATGAAGTGATCACTCCAGTAAGTCCAGTATCCATCTGACTCCTTCCTTCCTTCCTTCCTTCCTTCCGACCATCCTTTCATCCTTTGTGGTAAGAACATTTTATATCAACCTTCTTAGAAAATTTTACATATACCAAATATTATTGTAAACTAGAGTCACATTGCTGCATATTATATCTCCAGTTTGTATTCATCTGCATAATGAAACTTTGTATCCCTTGACCAACATCTCCCCATTTCCTTGTCCCCACCCCAAGCCTCTAGAAGCTACCATTCCACTATCTGCTTCTAAGACTTCAGCTGCATTCCATTATACATTTAAGTGAGATCACATGATATTGTCCTAACATGTCTGACTTATTTGACTTACTGTAATATCCTCCAGACCAATAGACAACACTTTGACAGAGAAGAGTTCACGTATCCCCAAGGAAATTTGAGATTATTTTTCTTCTTCTTTTTTTACTTATTTATTTTTTGGTAGGAAAACTAAGGTTAGGGAAATTAACATAGAAAATAAAACATCTGATGTCAAATGTGGGAAATAATTAATGTAAGACTTTTTTTTACTTAGGTGAGGCCATTGTCCATTGGTAAATAGAACAAAACAAAACAAAACCTTCTGATTTTAGAAAATGATAGGTCAGTTCATACCACTAAATGTAATGATTATAAAGCAACTACACTTTATTGATCTGATTTATTATATACATTATTCACAAGTGAAATAATTACTGTGAATCCCTTTACCTACATTCAAATACTTGTGTAGTTATCCCCGTTAAGGACCCTGACCTTGTGACATGCTTTATCAAACAGAATGTTCAAAAGTGATGTTACATTGTACAACTTCTAAGGTTATATGTTTTTCCTCCATATGAATTTTTTTTCTCCATAGGAATGTTAAACATTTGGACCCAATCTCCATGTTGTTGGAAGCACAAGACAGACACATAGAAATGTCCCATTGGATTAAAAAAAAACAAAGCACTCTAGAAGACAGCCACACCAAGTGGCAACCATGGGAGTGAGGTCATGTTGGTCCATACAGCCATCCTGCCACCCCAGCCACTACCACATGGATGAGGATGCCCTACTTAGCCCACAGAGTCATGAGATATAACAAATTATTGTTGCTCAGGCCACTGAAGTCTGGGGTGGTTCGTATACAACACATAGTTAAAACAACAGTAATCACAGAACAAACTACATTTTTTTATTTTTGTTTTGACTTTAGGAAAATATCTCAATGCTATTACCTTTTATTTTTTCTTATCAGAAGCAATCCTGAAAATAGGTTTTATGACTTTGGCAGAAGAAAAATATTGAAATATCTTTCTAAAATATTTGATGAATGTATTCTCAGAGGCCTGTAGCTGTGTACAGACTTTCTTGAATTTCTTCCAAGTCTCTAAAGGAAACCACACTTAGTATAATTATTATAGATTAGTTAGAAATGAAAATGCAAAATAAATATGGTGATTTCTTTGTAATTTATATTTAAGATGTTTTTATTGTTGTTGTTTTTAATTCTGTTAGGCAAAATAGCATTATAGAACTCCAAATAGTGTTTCTAGGGTAAAATATCTGCATTCAGTAACACTTGATTTTTTTTTAAATAAGGAACTGTATATACATTTTATACCTATGTATCTATTTATCATTCTATGCATAGGTGTGTCTGGAATGGGGATAAATATATTTTGTTAGAGAGTTTAAAAGAATGTTAATTTTTCTGTGATTTGCATACTTTTAAATGTTTCCCAACAGATTTTAGGAAACAAAATAAAGTAGCTTATTTTGAACTATTTTCCTCTTTTCACAGAAATTTCCAACAACAGTTTCCTGAGTTTGAACTAAAAGAATAAAGAACACACAGACAAAGCCAAAGGGGATAGGATGGAGGGGAAGTGGGGTTGACTAGGGTAGAGAAGGGTGGAAATGGAGACAACTATACCTGAGCAACAATAAAAAAATAAAAATAAAAAAACAAATTCACCTTCAGGCTGATAAGAACTTTCTGGATTTGTTATTTGCCTACAGCTCAAAAAATTATTACATTTCAAATACAGAATTAGATCTTTGGTGCAATCTAAAGCATTACCTGCAGCCTGCAAAGTACAACAGCAAGTTAACTCGCTTTGATCTAGTGCATACTTTGGTCTCTTACTAAAATTCAAAATTTAATGAACTTTATGCTAAAGCATAAAATGTAAATAAAAATAATTCAATATTTTGTGAGTTGTTTTCCCATGAGTTAAAATAATTTTTGCTTTTAGCTACTAATTCTTTACTGTCCTTGTGTTCACTATAGAGATCTGAACTTTCAAGTGATGGCTCCTTACTTGTTAAGCAAATTGGGTCCCAAAAGATTAACTATAACATAATTGCTCATTCTTGTGAGACCTCATTGCATTTTTTTGTTAGAAACTCTTTAAAGTGATGTAATATGAGGAAAATGCTCTAGAGGAGCCAACCAATACTACAAAACAAACAATACTTAAGTATTGTTAAGTATTATTGCAATTAGCAGAATATGGACTGGTTTTGCTGTGGATCACTCAAAGGTGGCATGTAGTGGAGGAAAATCGAGGTAGCTGAGGTAGTAAAAGAAGAGTTTAGAGTAACAAACTTTGCATTCATTTGTTCCATTATTCTACTAGTATATTTGGAGCATCTAATTACTAAGTCCTGCTAGATATTGTTAAAAAATAAGAAAACAGAACTGTATGTGCTTACCAAGATTTTGAAATTTAGAGTAGGTCACAGACAAGTTAACAGGTGAATGAATAGTTGGATGTAACATGGTGAGAGGTAATGAAAAACCTCTAGAAGGAAGTAAAATTTCATCTGATTCCTGAGGGATAAATAGAATTATAGTTGCCGACTAGCCGGGGGAAGATTGAGGGAGGGGTATTCTGGCCCGACTATGTACAAAATCTGTGATAACATCTGAGAAACTGGTAGCATGCAACATGACTGAAGTGTGGTGATCACATGAGGAATGTTGGAGGAGGTGAGACTGGTTTGGAAAGAAGGGTTTGCTTATCAAAGGTTGGGTTAACCATGTTAAGAATTTTGGCCTCTAGTCTAAAGTCAATGAGAAACAACAAGCTAAGATTACATGTTTAAAAGTACACTCAAAGTATGATACACACAGAAAGGGTGGTGAGACTGGTGGCTAAGATAAATATTACAGAGCAAGAATCCAGAAAAATGTGAAAGAAGGCTAAACAAATAAAAGAGTACAGAATGTGTTAGAACTAGACAGATCTTTAAAAATTGGTTAAATAATTAGTAGCTTTTAATAATTATTTGGTTATTGGTGGAAGTTAGATACATGAAAAATGTCTTTTCTTTTTATTAAATTTATTGGGGTAATGTTGGTTAATAAGATTATACAGGTTTCCAGTGCACATTTCTAGGACACACGATCTTTATATTGCATTGTGTGCCCAATATCCAACATCTTTCATCACCAGATATTTTACCACCTTTACCCTTTACTACCTCCCCTCAACCCCTTTGTCTCTGGTACCCACCACACTTTTATCTGTCTCTATGATTATTTTTTGTTTGTTTATTTGTTCATTTGTTGCCTTTAGCTTTACATCCCATGTCTGAGTGAAATCAGATGGTTCTTAACATTGAGCATGATATTCTCAAAATCTATCCACACTTTCAGAAAAGACAGTATTTCATCTTTTTCTAATGACTAAGTACTATTCCATTGTATATATGTACCACATCTTCTTTATCCAATCATCTATCAAAGGCCACTTCAGTTGTTTTCATGTCTCAGCCATGATGTATAATGCATCAGTGAACATAAGAGTGCATATGTCTTTGCAAATAAATGTTTTCAATTCTTTTAGGTAGATAACCAGAAGAGAGTTGCTGGATCATGTGGTAACTTTATTCTTAATTTTTTGAGGACACTCCATACTGTTTTCCATAGCGGCTGTATCAGTTTACATTATCACCAGCAGTGATTGGGTTTCTTTTTTCTCTACAGTCTCTCCAACACTTATTACTATATGTCTTGTTGACAATGACCATTCTAACAGGTGTGAGGTGGTAATCTCATTGTAGTTTTGATTTGTATTTCCCTAATAGCTAGTGATGTTGAGCATCTTTTCATATACCTGTTGGTCATTTGTATGTCTTCTTGGGAGAAGCATCTATTCAAGTCCTCTGCCCATTTTTTAATTGGACTGTTCATTTGTTTGCTTTTGAGTTTTATGAGTTTTTAAATATAATTTTGGATATTAACCCCTGTTGGAGTTGTTTTTTGCAAATATCTTCTCCCATTCGGTTGATTGCCCTTTTGTTTTGTTGGCAGTTACTTTTGCTGTGCAGAAGTGGTTTAGTTTGATATAGTCCCATTCATTTATTTTTGCCTTACTTCCCTTGTCTTTGGGGTCGTATTCATTAAATACTCTTACACCAAGCTCCATAAGTTTAGTACCTATGTTTTCTTCTATGTAATTTATTATTTCATATCTTATGTTTAAGTCATATATTAAGTCCTGATTCATTTTGATTTAATTTTTGTATATGGAGACACACTGTAGTCCAGTTTCATTCTTTTGCATGTGGCTTTCTTATTTTCCAAGCACCATTTATTGAAGACGGCTTCTTTTCTCCATTGTATGTTTTTGGCTCCTTGGTCAAAGATTATTCATCCTTATACATGTGGGTTTATTTCTTGGCTTTCAACTCTGCTCTACCATTCTGTATGCCTGCTTTTCTGCCTATTCCTCAGCTAATACCATACTCAATGGTGAAAAACTGAAAGCATTTCCTCTAAGATCAGGAACAAGACAAGGATGTCCACTCTCACCACTCTTATTTTAACATCGTACTGTAAGTCCTAGCCAGAGCAATCAGGCAAGAGAAAGAAATAAAAGGCATCTAAATAGGGAATGAAGAAATAAAAGTGTTACTTTTTGCAGATGACATGATTACACAAAACCCTAAAACTCCACCAAAAAACTAATAAAAACAATAAACAACCATAGTAAAGTTGCAGGATACAAAATCAATGTACAAAAATCCACTGCATTCCTATATACTAACAATGAAAATTCAGAAGAAAAAATTCCCTTTGTAATTACAACAAAAAGAATAAAATATCTAAGAATAAACTTAAAGGATGTGAAGGAACTATACCCTGAAAAAAGAAACAATGAAATGGAAAGATATTTTTTGTTCATAGATTAGAAGAATCAACATAGTTGAAATGTCCATATTACACAAAGCAATATACAGATTTAATGCAATCCCCATCAAAATCCCAATGATATTTTTTAAAGAAACAGAAGAAAAAAGTCACCAGATTTTTATGAAACCACAAAAGACCTCAAATAGCCAGAGCAGTCCTGAGGAAAAAAAACAAAGCCAGAAGTATTACACTCCTTGACTTCCATTTATACTGAAAAAATAGTTTTAGGGGGTTCTTTTTGTTTCTTATCCAAATAACTAGTTGGAAGATGGCACCATTCACTGAGTTAAAAAAAATAAAATAAAATTTATCTCTCTTCTGCTTAACTAAAGATTATTAATAGCTGCTCCATTTTAATTACCCAGTAACTAGTTTCTATTTCTACAAATATCCTAAAACATTTTCTCCTTTGACTTTACATTTGGATGTTTGAAAATACAAGCATGTTTTCTCAATCATTCAATGTTTTTTTAAAATTCTGTCATGTGTATTTTTAAAAATAGCTAGTTATCTACATTCCTAAGGTGTTCTTTCTCCTTTAATTTACAAATACTATGTAACAATTTAAGGAATACTAGGAATCTTACTAAAAGAACAAAATAAAATACAAATTATCACAAATATTTAGTATAAAGGTCATCAGTATTCAAATTTTTAATGACTTTTCGTATTACCTCTTCTGGAATTAAGTTTTTGAATTTATTGATTCTTGTTAATTAAAATTTTTCACAGAAATTATTATCATTTTGTTTAAATATTCCAATAATTAAAAGGATATTTTCATTATCTGTGTTTAAATAACTCTTAATCTTTGTTTTTTATCAAAATAGTTACAGAATATGTTATTCAATTATGTAAAATTTTAGGTAAAATTTTTCTTTCTATCTTCACAATCACCACAGAGTTTTGCATTTTGAAAATTTTGCCTAGAACAAGTCACTTCATTCTGCATCCAGAACTAATATGAAGATTCTCCTTTCAGTGTGATTAGGGTGGGTGACTATCGGTTCCTAACATCTGCTTGATTATTGACAATGAAGACAAGGATACTAAGAATGTGTGCTCTGAAGGGTTTTAAGATGCAAAAACAAAACTTTTAAATCTATTCCATGGCCACAGGCAACCATTCAGCAGTGCCTGAGTTTATCCTCTCAGGACTCACAGATAATCCAGACCTTCAAATCACTCTTTTTGGTATATTCCTCGCTATCTATTTAGCTAGTGTCCTGGGTAATCTTGGTTTGATTATGCTCATCCAAGTCAGTCCTCAACTTCACACACCCATGTACTTTTTTCTCCACCACCTGGCTTTCTTTGATTTTTCTTTTACTTCTTCCGTCACCCCCAACACCTTGGTGAATTTTCTGCATAAAATTAAAAGTATAACATTTTATGCATGTGCCATCCAGGTGTGCCGCTTCTTCACATTTGTGGTTTGTGAACAGTACCTGCTCTCAATCACGGCATAAGATCAGTATGTTGCCATCTGCAACCCTTTGCTCTATGTCACCCTCATGCCTAGAAAATTCTGTAATCAAATCATTGCTAGCACATACATTTGTGGATCCACTGTGGGTCTTGTACAGATAGTTGCGACATTCCACTTGTTCTTTTATGACTCCAACGTGGTCAGCCACTTCTGCTGTGATGACATTCCTTTGGTTGCTCTGGCCTGTTCTGACACCCAAGTCAAAGAGCTGCTGTTATTAATCATTACTGGATTCAATACCCTTTGCTTTCTTCTGATTGTGATCATTTCTTATGTCTCCATCCTCTTTGCCATCCTGAGGATCCATTCTGCTGAAGGAAGACAGAAAGCTTTTTCTACCCGTGCTTCCCATCTGACTTCCATCGCAATATTTTATGGGACAATCATTTTTATGTACCTACTGCCCAAGTCAAGCCATTCTCTGAACACAGATAAATTTGCTTCAGTCTTTTATGTGGTAGCAATTGCCATGTTAAACCCCTTCATCTATAGCTTGAGAAACCAGGAGGTAAAAAACTCACTGAAAAGAATGAAAGAAAACTTGTGTTTAGCTATTAAATAACTGAAAATTAATTGGACAAGGAGGGATCAGAGGCCTTTGAGTTGTGTCCTGTCTAGAGTGACAATGTTGATAAATAGAATCAAATTCTTCCTTCAAGGGCTCAGAGTCACTCAAAATATGTCTCACCTACTGTCATTCTCAGTGATTTTTATATGAAAGGGATTTTGTAAATTTGAATTGTTGAATTGTAAAAGGAGAGAGAGAGAGAAATCTAAATCTTGTCTATCACTTTACCTTCATAATTAAAGAAACAGAAAATGGGAAAATAATAGCCATATCTGAATATTGTGTCATTTAGGGACATTTCGATACTACTGAAATAGATCAACATTGGTATTTTGTATTTCAAGCCTGCTGCATAGATAATCGGGAAGATATGTCAAAGTTTAATAGTAAGAATTTTTAGTTTAAACACTCTGGATAATTCTCTGCATTCATCCAAAAGAATAGCACCAGCTGAACTACCTTGACATTGAGCATTTAGTGACACTGAGTCTGTATCAGTTTAGGTCATTGGAATCACTCAATACCATTGTAATTCATTGGTTATTCTATATAAGTTGTGCTTAGGGATGTGGACTCTTCATTCTCACAGTGTGGCTAACAGTTTTAGCTTGTCCAAGTAATAGCTATTGCCATTGATAAATTACATTTCTGTATCTTGGTTTCCTCATCTTCAAAAGACAGTAATTTTCCTTTCTCTCAGACTGATTGTAACATTAGATAAAATTATGAACATAAAAAGCATTGCACAGTTCCTAGCACATAGCAGGCACTTCATAAATGTTGACAATTATATTTAATTATTAACACCATTATTGTACCAACAACCCCTTTTTTCGGATGAATGTAATGGGGTAATAGCTTTTAACAAACAGTTGGCAACATAATGTTCTGACCCGCAGATGTAAACAACACTGTGCTGAAGGCCAGAGGAGGGGCGGGCAGGGGCTGCGTAGAGGTGGACAAGGGAGAGGAAAATGGGGACATCAGTAATCATGTCAACAATAAAAATTAAGTTAAAATAAAATGGAAATGGAAGTGTAAAAGTCAGGAGTTACTTTATTGTGATCTCTAAAACAATTTAATTCTTTTAAATTTCTTTTTGTGTGTCTGAACATATTTTAAACTGAATTTTTTAGGTTCCTCCATTACTGCTATTAAAATAAGCATCATTTATTTTCTTGAAAAAAGAAACCACTTTTGTTACCTGTAGTAAAGATTGCATTGGTAAATTATTATTTTTTTAGTTCTAAACTTTTCAAAGTAAAAATAAAGCTATGATCTATTAAATAATTTTCTGTGCATCAGATGCCAGTTGAAGTGCTTTAAATGGGCTGTCTCACTTAAGTTTCATAACACCCTTCTAAGATGAATATTTTATAGAATAAAGAAATTCAAAAACAGTTCCATCATTTATTAACACACATGTTGCTAGTAAATGGAAAAACAAGAGTTCACTTTTTCCAATGGCAAAGCTTACACTTTTAGTAACTATCTTAAATTTCCAATGGCAGTGATGCAACATTAAAAAAACTGAACAGTGACTCACAAATTGTCGCACAACATGACACTTAAATTGAATTTTTCAGATGACGAACATATAATTACAATGGTATGTGAGCCAGAACGTGGCAAAACAAGCAGGTCCCCATATTGCTCACATGCTCAGGCAAAGAAAATAAAGGGAAAAGTCACCATATATGGGGCAGAGGGCCTTCTGCCTTTATCATCTCATTGCCTATGTGTGATGTTAATTTCAAATGTTTCTCAGAATCTCCCATCTCCTCTCAAAGCCAGACTGTTAGCTGTTCTTATAAAACGTAACCATTCTTCACTTTGACACTTTGATGTCACTGGGTCCCCTTTGCTTATATAACTGCCTTGGTTTAGAACCCAAGAGAAGGACCTGAACAACTCTGGGGCATAATTTTCTCATATAAATTGATACTTGGAGAAATCATCTCGAATGGGCATTAACCTGTGTGATTATTTACATAACAAAATACCAATACTTTATGTTTAATTATGTACAGACCAAATTAAGCACCAAGAAATTCTGAGGAAAAAAGACGTGTATAAATATATACTCACTGGTGACTCTTTATAGAGTGCACTCTAATTTACTGGGTAAGATCAAATTATATAGAAAAATGGGCATCTCTGAACTAATACACAAGTGAGAAATAAAATTGAGAGAATATGAGGGAATTATAAATAAACACAAAAAGTATAAATTAAATTTATTAGAATGCTTATATACTAGATGTATTTTTTTAAATTTTGTGTTTCTGAAGCAAATGCATTTCTTTTTTAATGCACTAAAATAATTTCTTTTTTAAAATTCATTGTTGTTCAGTCACAGTTGTCCCATTTTTTCCACATTGCTCTCCCCTCCCCTTCACCCTCTATTCCTGGAGTCAACCCCACCCATTGTCCATGCCCATTAGTCCTCTATTCATACTCTTTTGCTTGTCCCTTCCCCTTTTTTCCCTTGCCATTCCCCTTCCCCCTCCCCTCTGGTCACTGTGAGTTTGTTCTTTATTTCAATGTCTCTGGTTATATTTTGCTTGCTTGTTTGTTTTGTTGATTAGGTTCCACTTAGAGGTGAGATCATATGGTATCCATCTTTCACAACCTGGCTTATTTCACTTAGCATACTGCTCTCCAGTTCCATCCATGCTGCTACAAAGGGAGGGAGCTGCTTCTTTCTTTCTGCTGTGTAGTATTCCATTGTGTAAATGAACCACAGTTTTTTGATCCACTCATTTATTGATAGGTACTTAGGCTGTTTCCAGCACTTGGCTGTTGCAAATAATGCTGCTTTGAACATTGGGGGTGCATATGTTTAATTAAATTAAAGCATGTTTTAAAGAAATTTTAATTTTATGCTTTTTACAATTATCCTTTTTTGAAGGTAAAATGGGTTAAAGACCACTTAATTTATCTACTTTGTAAACCTTGATTTTAACATATTAAACTTGATGTGTGTGACATTTGTTAGTATTGGTAAGAGGACTAAATGAGTTAATAAATGCTACAAATGTAAAATTAAGCCAAACAGAAGTAAATACCAGATAAACCTCAGCTACATCTTTTTCTATTCATGATAGTACAGAAATTTTAGTATTGGGTGACAGTCTTTCATTTAAATAAAACATTTAAAAATGAGTTATACAGAAAGGGTGCTGTTCTTAGGAGAACAGTTAAGTCTTCACTTAACAAGCTGAAAAGAATGGAAGAAAAACTAAATCAAAGAAAATATCAGAAAGTCTGAGGCTTTAAGTATTACTATGCAAGAATCATTGCTTTGATTTTAATTGAAAGTAGACCACAAATTAGTTGCAGGTACATAAAAAAATACATTTTATTTATAGGAAAACATCTTCAAAATGATCCATGGCACTGACCATAATGATGATAGAGCTGCTATTTTCAATGCTGTTATTAGTTCTGAACAACTGCATCTAGGTCCTTACCTGTATTTCCACCTTGATGTTTATATACCAGTTTGTAAGATGAGAATTTTCCTTATTTTACATTTTACATTTTCCTTATTTTACATTTTGGGTGGCTTTTTATGCCACCCAACTAGCAGGAGCAACCATCAACTTTGGGGCCAAATTTTTGAAACCAATCATGTTCTTCACTATCTTGGACACTGCCAATGATGGATTATTTTTTTAAATCAGCTTCTTGATTCTATATCCAGATACAAAAACATTATGGAGACCACAGAAGGAAGGGCAAAAATACAAACATTTTATGTTAATATACCTGTAGACAATGGGAAGAATGTCGATTTTGATACTTTGACTGAGGGACTGGAGTTCAGGGATGAGCCCTGCTACCTGGACCAATGGCTGGCATGCAGTTCTAGAGGCTGCACAGAACTATATGCACCTGCCCAGTAAGAAGCTGAATAACGTGTCCATCAAGTACACTTGAATGCCTTGATTCCTGAGAAGAACCAGGTTTACCTTAAGAAGTGATTGCTGATAGTAAGGAATTAAACTTGTATAAAGATGTGAAACTTGAATTCAATTAGTCTGTTGCTGTTGTTAATCATTTTATGAAGCAGAAAGGCACAGAGAAACACCAGAAGAGTTGTGTGTATTTCTCAGGTGAGGCACCGAGATTCTGCAAGTGTGAATTTCTTTTTACCTGTAAAAAGAGAAACTGTCTATGATGTTTCCATGTGTCTTGTGTGTGATATGTGAGAAAAGGCATGTATATCTGTCCATATAAATATACATTCAGAAGACAACCTGTGGTGAATAGAAACATCATGCTTCTCTGTCAAAACTTCTTTAAAAACCTGAGAATTCATTCAATTCACAAGGTTCTAAAGTACCTGCTAGGAGAATATCTGAATTTTTACAATTTAAGTGCAAGAAGACAAAATAATTACATAGTAATACAAACCTCAAACTGTCCTTGTTACAACTGCAACTATCATAGTTTCTTTCTAAAATAGTAAAATAATATTAAATCTCTAATTCACTTTAATGAAATGCCAAAATAAAAACATATCAAATTATTGATTTTTTTAGTTCATGTCATGATCTTATATGAGTGATTGAATAAGCAACAGGCACCTAAGCTTATTTCTATTTGAACAAATATGCAAATACATTGAATTTATTTATTTAAAAATAATTCATAACAAATCATGTGTTCAAATTACATTTAAAAATCAGATAATGACTATAAAAGTCTAAATGATCTATATAATAATACCCCTATTGTTAACACCCACAGTGTTAGGAACACAAAATTCAGATAGCCTTGAATCTGCATTTAGAATTTTCATATAAGTAGTTACGTGACCTTAGTCCATTTATAAATAATTGAGGCCCAGAGGTGAAACCTCACACACTTCTACATTTTTAAAAAAATTTTACTAAGATTCCTCGATTAAGTGCCTGGCGGATAATAGAAACCTAACCAAGTCTGAACTTACTTAAAGACTGATTATCTTCTGAGTGCTTAATGAATTAAACTTTAATTACATATAGCACACGTTTATATAACAAACATTTACTTAGCCCTTATTATCATAAAATATTTTTCTAAGCATTTCATAAATATTAACTTGCTTAGTCTTCAAAAGAAGCCAATGAGTCAGGTCCTCCTGTTACTGAATGCAGGCTCTGCTGCCTGCTGCAATGAAAGCTGACCTTGTGAGACAAGTGCTGGTGAAGAAGAAAGAGAGTTATTCAAGTGCCGGCCACCTGAGAAGATTGGGGACAGTTGTGCCAAAGCCCATCTCAACATCTCAGTGTGGGCAGACCTTTTTATTGGGAGGGAAAGGGGAACAGAACAAAGGGATAAAGGGTAGGGGGTTGAAAAGTTCTTCATGTGCAGACAAGCACAGCCCATTCCAGTAAGGACCTCGAAACTGGTCAAGCAATGGCTGGTTGTGTCATCCTCGTTTTATAGTTGAACGTCAGCAAACCTGCCAGAGTTGGGATGACTGAAGGTTGGAGTCTATCTTCTGAAGTTTGTTCCCAGAATTCTTACAAACATGCTGCTTATCTACAAGTGGGATAGGTTACAATTCCCCACTGTAACACTATTATTTTCTAAAACTGGGGAAAGAGTCACACAGTTCAGGCTGATTGTCCAAGGTTGCACAGCTAATAAAGGAAGGAGATGGAATTCAAACCCAGGCAGTCTTGGTCCCAGAGTCCTGAGTTCTAACAAAAACATGCCACTGCCTTTGCTTGAGATCCACAGGTGTGTGTTTGTGAGTGTTCTGTGTTTGAACATAATCTCTGCAGTCTCTCAGGGCTGAACAAGTGTCTGAATCATACTGTTTCCAGGATTGGCCTAGGTCTTTGAAGAAAATGTCAAGGCCTGTCAAAGTAACATTCACATTTTCAGTTTTAGACTGAAAGAAATACATGAAATGTCAGCAAAAGAAAGCTTGATGTCTTTCCCTTTTTGCATTTAAGAAAGCATTTATTGTTATCATTTTCTTAATTTTAATATTTTGAAGGTTTCACATCCTTTATTCAAGACTTTCTTGGAGGCACCTTTCACCTCTTTGTTTCTGAGACTATAGATGAGGGGGTTCAACATGGGGATCACCACCGTGTAAAATACAGATGCCATTTTGTCTGTGTCCAGGGAGTGGTTGGATTTGGGCTGCAGGTACATAAAGATCAAGGTGCCGTAGAAAATAGTAACAGCCACCATATGGGAGCCACAGGTAGAAATGGCCTTTTTTCTCCCTTGGGTGGAGCGGATCCTTACAATGGAGGTAATGATAAAGATATAGGAGATGAGGACAATGGAAGAGGAACAGATCATATCAAAGCCAGCAAAGGCAAAGATCAGAATCTCCTTCATGTGTGTGTCTGAGCAGGACAGAGCCAAGAGGGGGATGTCATCACAGTAAAAATGATTGATGACATTGGGGCCACAGTAGGTTAGACGGAAGGTGATAATGGTATGGAACAGGGCAACCAGAAAGCTGTATATGTATGGAACTGCCACCAGCTGAACACAGACCCGTTTCGACATCAAAGTCGAATAATGCAGAGGACTACAGATGGCCACATAGCGATCATAGGCCATAGAAGCCAGAAGGAAACACTCAGTGATCATGAAGGTGAGAAAACAACCCAGTTGAATGGCACAGGCATGGAAAGAAATGGTGTTATATTCCACAACAAAGTTCACCATCATCTTTGGCGTGATAGCAGAAGAGTAACAGAAGTCAACGAAGGCCAAGTGACTGAGGAAATAATACATAGGTGTGTGGAGTCGAGCATCAGTTTGGATTAAGGTTATCAATCCAAGGTTACCCAGCACTGTGATCAGATAGATGACGAAAAACACCACAAAGCACGGGGCCTGAAGCTCTGGCCGGTCTGTAATGCCCTTGAGAATGAATTCAGTGACATAAGTGATATTAACTTCCATCATCTATTCTGGCAGATTTGGTTGCAAGTTGAAGAGTAAAAATGACACTTGTCATGGCCCTTGCCAGCTTTGGAGAAAGGTGATCACTCGTGTCTTGTCACCTTAAATCTTCGCCTCCTGTGGTCGGAAATACACCTAGCTCTGTAATGACAGGGGAGACTGGCCCAGGGAGAAGACTCTTTTACTCTCAAAACAATCTTCTTACCAGTTTTTTTGCTTTGTAATTTTAGAAGATAAGGAAGGATGTTGGTTAAAAGTTGAATACTATCTGAAAAAAAAATCTCATGAGGCAACTAACACTAACATTTCAGTGTTTTTGTTGCAACTATAGTTATGCATATATAAATATGGCAGCACAAAAATGTGCAATTCATAAATGAAACTATATTATTTCCTTGTGTCTCAATTTTGTGTATCTTTTCACAGCTTTAAAATATACCAAAATAATCTAATATGACTTACCCATTTTTCTATATCTCATTTCCAGTTATATAGATTAAGTACTTTATGCTTTACACACTCAATTAACTTGTTACCAATATGTGAAAACATACAATTTTATTTACATAGGAATTCAAGAGACTTATGATTTCTGTTTATTTCAAAATCTATATTTTAAAATTTGTTACCCAATGGGTTAATCAAGTAGTTTATCAGGTTGCTAATCATTTAAAATTTCATGTACATAAACATCTTTCTCCATAAATATGTCAATCTTTTTTAAGGGCTTACAATAGCCAAAGCACTGACTCTAGCAGGTTTCACTTTTTAGTAAACACATCCTAAGGAAATATCCAGTTGTGAGCACAATTGTACAGAAACGTAAATATGTAGGTGAAGTTACTGATGTGTGCTTCAAAGTAATTGTAATTATTTGTTTTTCTGCCAGCCCTGAAAAAGAGGATTAGTCTCATTAAGCCCACATTAACCTTCATGAATTTTATTTTGGCTCCTGGCTTTATTTTACACAGAAGGGATCCACAAAATATGAACAAAGAAAAGGTTTGAGAGGTCATCATTTCTAATTCCTTCACATTTCAGATTTTATTTACACTACTATTATTATTTCTGTTGCAAATGAATGCAAGCACTCAGTCACAGGGAAGAAGAAAATGGACATTGGGAAACCTCCTCTCTCCTATCCTCTGCTTTATTAGTTAAGGTGTTTCCTGATTTACTCACAGTCTAGAGTTAATCAGGACCTGACCTGTACTTTATCAGGGTGTACGTGGCTCCTACAAGCCAAGCATCCTGCATTCCAGGATTCACCAAGCTGGGCTTTACACCAGCGCTTACCAATAGGTTGCAGAGGCTCATGGTCTGCCACCAGCATACTGCAGGTGTGCAGACGTGGTGACTTCTTCAACAAGCAGATGCACCCTCTGTGCATCCCACAGCAAATACAAATTACACAGCATGATACCGAAAAAAGGTTGTCAAAGTCAAAGGATCTGATTTGACTTTGACCACCTTAGATCCCTGTTTGAGGCCAAACATTTTTTCTGAGAAGCAATGTTAGAGAAAGGAAACATCAATAGATTTATATTTTATTTCAAGACTCAAAAATTACAGTGAGTATCCATTCTTTTTCTAAGAGAAAAACATTTTATCTTCTGCTTGGGGTTTTCCAAAGGCCAAGGATAGACTTTAAAAACCACTGTTTCTGACACTTAATTGTAGAGCTATTCATATATATCTCTTTCTTCATCAACCTTTCCCCTAATGGTTTTGGCAGCCATTAATGTTCTTTGCCTGAATCGATTATTTCAACAGGCATTGGAAAGTAGTATTTGCATTCTTCTGACATTGGACCAAGGCATTTTATTTGAGTGAAATAATAAAAAGAAAGAGTAAATGTAGAGCCATTCTCGGTAACTCACCCACGAAAGAAAGTTTTAGACAGGAAATGTTACCTGCCCTTGTATTTCTCCTTCATAGCCATGTAGTAACTCTCTTTTTTGGGTACCACTGCAGGAGGGACAGTAATTCTAAGAGGTTATCTGACTAACAAAGTATGAGGACATTTAAGAGGTGTGTGTGTGTATATCCTTGTAAGAGAGAGGTAATTGGAGATCCTTTACAAAGTACTATAAAGCAGAGAGTATGAGAGTGAAAAACACAATTTTGATAATAGAGGTATTATCTCTAAAAGCAGACTGATTCCATTTAATACCACAGCTCATCAAAGAGAGAGGTTTCTAATGGGAAGCTAGGGTAGAGTGGAGGTGTGGCAATCTACTCAGTAGACAAACAGCGTACAAACTCCATATGACTCACCTGATAAGCCATGATCCTGGCTTCCTACAAGCTCATTCTGTAATTGTTTGTGTGATTTATTAGTTCCTACTTTCCTTGGGGGTCTAAAATTGAACCTCTAGAGATATCTGAAAGCTCTAATATTTTCTTTCCTGTTTTTCTCAAAGTGTAATGAGCTACACAACTTATAATGAGGTTTTTTAATCATTTAATTATTTGTATTTATGAAGGAACCATACTTCATACCAGGCTATTCCTGTGAAGGCAAACAAGGCTATCCTACTGGAAACAACATAAAAAGGCCACAAACCTTTGTTTATTTAAATAAGAACTCAAGTTTTGTGAAAGGATAAGATTAGCACTTCATTCCTGAGTAACTTACTTATGAGACCTTGGACAAAAATTGACACTCTTTTTTGTGCCTCAATTTCCTCAACTGTAAAATCAATGGAAATGTGCATCTTTTGGGTTTTTTGTGAATATTGAATGAATTAATATACGTGAAGGGCTCTGTAAACTCTATGGTAATTAGTAAATGTTCAAAAGATACTTGCTTTAAAAAGTAAGAGCAATCAGACACATAAATAAAGCCAAACTCTTCCAAAAACGAACCTAAAAAACAAATCTGCTTGTACCATAGTTTCAGACTCTGTCTTGGTGAATGTATACAAAAAGGGTATTGTGTTTTTATTCACAGTAAAGTCCAGTTTCTCACTAAATTTCAAACTAGAAAAACATTTTAAAATCTGGAGAGCATTATGCCAAGTGAAATAAGCCAGGCAGTGAAAGACAAATACCATATGATCTCACCTATAAATGGAACCTAATCAACAGAACAAACAAGCAAGCAAAATATAACCAGAGATGTTGGAATAAAGAACCAACTGATAGTAACCAGAGGGGTGGAGGAAGAGGGATAATGGGTGATAGAAAGAGAAAGGTCATGAAGGAACATGTATAAAGGACCTGTAACAGGGTGCAGCCAAGAGGGGGGCCCCAAAAGGGAGTTGGAATGGGGCCCAGAACTCACAGTGTCCAGGAAATATTAGAGGGACATATAAGATGTCCTCACCCCCTCCCCCACAGGTATGAGTTGGGGGAAGGGACAAATGGAGTAGGGCCATTGAGTTGTTTTGCATAGCAATGGTTTTGCAGATAACCTCCAGAATGGTCATTTA
>PVKU01005857.1:0-115103 GCA_004027475.1 Anoura caudifer | reverse complement strand
GGTCATCCTTCAGTGTCAGGCGCCTTCAGCAGCAGCTAGTTATGTCTTTATTCGTCGTAATGCAACAAGCCAGGGAAATGTCTTTCAATTTGAATTTTTGTGGCTTATTTTTGGTGTTCAGCTATGGGACACTATTTAAGGACCCTACTTTTATAAATATTAAAAGAAAAATAAAATGATTTCATTGAGAAGAAACAATTCTGTTCTTATTATGGTGAATATCTTCTTTATACGTGTTGGAATGGAATCATCCTATTGCAGCTACACTAAGATCATCATTTAAAAAGGAATGCTTAAGTTGAACCTTTGACTCTCATTTCACTATAGCATGTGTTTGAGTATTTTAAAGGCTAGTTCTCTTATTTTTACACTTGAAATCAAGTGAATTCTCCCTAGGAGATAGTGTATAAAATTGAGAGTGAGTGTTAATCCAATGTCGAAATCCAGGGTGGCCCTTCTAAGGTCTCTGCACAAATCTCCCCTAATCATAACATCCCCAGAGAGAAAGATTACGTAATTTATCTAGTTCGGTTGGATTTGGCAGCTATGGGCCAATTGGGCAAGAGACTTTTGGGGAGAGAAGCTGAGCCAGGGAGACTCCAGCTATGGCCTAATAACCCCAACTCTAAGCCTTAGGAACCAGCTGATCTCTGGGATGGAGAGTTTGGCATTTTCTTTTAGTGTCTGCTCCAGGGTCAGCTCACATTAGCCAGTCTTTTCAGGGCTGTTTCTCTACTTGGCTGGCCTTGTCCCAGTGTTTTCTTATTTAGGGAATTTCCCTCCCCCCTCTATGTCCTAACACGGAAAGCTCCTTCTATCCTTGTTCACCTTCACTGACATTTTTTTTTTTTTGAGACAGCTCAACTGACCTCCCTTATATTTTTTCACTGAAATATACTCTTGGATGGTTATTTATGTGCACACAGAGATGATAAATGGCTCTATTGTTTGATATTTGCATGTTGTGGGTATTCAGTCCTTAACTGGGATTTTTGAGGGGCATCAGTGGATCTGATTCCTTGGACTGTGACCCATTTAGTTTAGACCAGGGCATCTCTATGCCTTGTAAGGAGTCAGCTGGTCCCCAAGAAAGAAGGTGGGTCAGGCCGAATGACACACTCTAGCAGGCATCCAGACCATGTGAGATCTCCATATGGAGGAGAATTCTCTTGAAATGTTGAATGCAGAGTGAGTGCTAATGGCAAGGAGGACCAAAGGAATGAATTGTTTTTTGGTGTTATACCAACTGCCAATATTTTCATCTTAATTTTTGGTTTGATTTTTTTCATTTAATGACTTCCAGACCCGACCCTTGCCCTCTCAGCTGTGCTGAGCTGGGATTACTCACTGCATCTGACTTTATTTGTAGCATGTCAAGATGTTGTGCTTCGGCCTCAAGGTCCCCTGAGTCCTCCAAGCTGGCTGCAGAGCTATAGAAAGTAAATCAAAGACAAATTTGTAAGGGAACAAGCGCTTAGACATCTCTCCTGCCCCACCCTGAGAAGGACTTACTTCACCTCCAGGCAGTGACCACATGTGGGAAAGAGAAGGAGGCCACAGAAACAACTCACAAATTTCCCCTGGTGCTGACAGGGGTCTTGCTGGCTCTGCTCTGATAACTGGTTCCTTGAAGGAGTGGGCTGATTGCTCTCCCTGCCGATACTGTTTCCATGTAAGAGTTTAGGGGAAATCCATGGGGTCAAAATGACCTTGCAGAATCAAACATTACCTGCAGTCTAAGGGTTGACTGAGTAAGCTATGGGAATGAGGAGCTCCTATACTAAACCTGAGAGAAAGTCGGTCAGTTGCGGTTCTGCTGCACACGTTGGCTTCTCTCTCCCAAAGGAGCAAGTAAGGCTCATCCCAGTGCTCCTTACCCTCAAACACTGCTTATTGCCTTCCACTTATTAAGTAGTCGGGGGCCACACGTATGAGCTCCCGCCCTCACTGGGCGTCAGTAGTCTGGCCATGGGACGTTGTTTCATTCCGTGTGGAAGAGTGGACGTCTCAGGAAGCCTTTCCCATAAGGGCGGGGAAAGCAACTAGAGTTCAGACAGCACGGACGGTCCTGGAACGCAGACCCTGGACGGGATGCACATTCTGTGGCAGTTCCCCTGTTCTCCCGCCCACCTGAGTCTCCCCAGAAGCTTCTTTTCTTATATCATTTAGAGTTTACATGTGAGAAGTCTCAACATCTAATATAAATTGATGGTGTAGATCATTCCTTAGGACGAGTACACAAGGTTTTGGGAGCATTTTGAAGTTAAATATTAATTCTTTGCTTGTCTTAATATAAAAATTGAAGGGTGCCTTACTAATGCAAGGACTGACACTTTTTTCTTCTCTCTTTTTTTAACTTTATTGCTAACACCATCACAGATCCCAGGCCTGCTCTGCCCACCTTCACCCAGCCCCAGCCCCCCTCCCCCTGGATATCACCACACTACTGTCTCTGTCTGTGGGATACACGTGTACATATATTCTTTGGCTAGTTTCTTCACCTTCTGTCATCTGGTTCCTCAAACAGTGCTGAGGAACTCTCCTAACCCCGCTGACAGCTGCCAGTCTAGTCCACGTGTCCCTGCCTCTGTTTCTGTTCTGTTCATCAACTTATCTTGTTCATTAGAATCCACATGTAAGTGAGATCATATGGTATTTATGACTGGCTTCCTTCACTTAGCATATTCTCCAGGTCTATCCATACTGTCACAAAAGGTAAGATTTCTTTCTTTTTTTTTTTATAGCCATGCAGTATTCCATCGTGTATATGTACCATATATCTACTGGTGGGTACTTGGGCTGTTTCCAGATCTTGATTATTGTAAATAATGCTGCAATGAACATAGGGTGCATATATTCTTTCAAATTAGTGTTTCAGGCTTCTTCAGATATATTCCCAGAAGTGGGATCACTGCATCAAAAGGCAGTTGCAGTTTTAGTTTTTTGAGGAAACTCCATACTGTTTTCCGCAGTGGCTGCACCAGTCTGCATTCCCACCAACAGTGCACAAAGATCCTCATCAACAGTGTTTGTTTGTTGATTTATTGATGATGGCTATTCTGGCAGGTGTGAGGTGATACCTCATTATGGTTTTAATTTGCATCTCTCTGATGATTAGTGACATTAAGTATGTTTTCATATGTCTACTGGCCATCTGTAAGAACTTTTTGGAGAAGTGTCTATTCAGATCCATTTTTTTAAATTGGATTGTTTTTCTTCCTGGTGTTGAGTCATATGAGTTCTTTACATGTTTTGGAAATTAACCCCTTATCAGATATATCACTGTCAAATCTGTTCTCCCATACAGTGGGTTCCATTTTCATTCTGTTTATGGTTTCTTTTGCTGTACAGAAGCTTTTTATTTTGATGTAGTCACATTTGTTTATTTTTTCTTTGTTTCCATTGCCCTAAGAGATATACCACCAAAAATATTGCTCTGAGACATGTCTGAGATTTTATAGCTTAAGCTTTCTTTTGTTTCCTTTTTTATTGTTTATTCTATTACAATTATCCTAATTTCTTCTTTATTTCTCTTTTGCCTCCTTCACCCAGCCCACACCTCTCACCCACAGTCAGCCCCCTCTGCATTGTCCATGTCCATGGGTCATTCATACATGTTCTTAACTAGCCCTTCCCATTCCGTTTACCATTCCCCCACTCCCTCCTCCCCTCCTACAGCTATCAGTTTGTTCTATGTTTCCTTGTCTCTGGTTCTGTTTTTCTCAGTAGTTAATTTTGTTCATTAGATTGTACTTACAAGTGAGGTCCTTTGCCAACTGACTTATTTCACTTAGCATAACAGTCTCCAGTTCCATCCATGCTATTGCAAAAGGTAGGACTTCCTTCCTTCTTTCTGGTGCATAGTATTCCATTGTGTAAAACCAGTACAGTTTTTTAATCCACTCATCTACTGATGGGCACTCAGGCTGTTTCCAACACTTGGCCATTGTAAATAGCGCTGCTGTGAGCATAGGGGTGTATAAGTTCTTTTGAATGGGTGTTTCAGGAATCTTTGATTCCACTTCAGGGAATATACTCTCAGGGTCATAAGGCAGTTCCATTTTTAATTTTTTGAGGAAATACCACACTGTTTTCCATAGTGGCTACATCAGTCTGCATTCCCACCAACAGTGCACTAGGGCTCTCTTTTTCTCCACATCCTTGCCAACAATTGTTGTTTGTTGCTTTATTAATGATGGCCATTCTAACGGCTATGAGGTGATATGTCATTGTGGTTTTAATTTGCATCTCTCCGATGGCTAGTGATGCTGAGCATCTTTTTCATAGGTCTATGGGCCATCTGTATGTCCTCCTTGAGAAGTGTCTATTCAGGTCTTTGCCCATTTTTTTAATTGGGTTGTTTGTCTTCCTGATGTTGAGTTGTGTGAGTTATTTATATGTTATGGAGATCAAACCCTTGTCTCATGTATCATTGGCAAATATGTTCTCCCAGATGGTCGGTCCCCTTTCATTTTGACGATGATTTCTTCAATCATGTAGAAACTTTTTAGTTTGATGTAGTCCCATTTGTTAATTTTTCCTTTATTTCTCTTGCCCTAGGAGATATATCAGCAAAAATATTGCTATGTCAAATGTCTGAAATTTTATTGCCTATGTTTTCTACTAAGTCTTTTATGGTATCATGACTTATATTTAAGTCCTTTATCCATTTTGACTTTACTCTTATGTATGGTTTAAGTTGATGGTCAAGTTTCTTTTTTTTTTTTGCATATACCAGTCCAGTTCTCCTAACATCATTTATTGAAGAGAGTGCCTTTACTCTGTTGTATACCTGTGCCCTCTTTGTCACATACTAATTGGCCATAGAGACATGGGTTTATTTCTGGGCTCTCTGTTCTGTTCCACTGATCTATGAGTCTGTTCTTATGCCAGTACCAGGCTGTTTTCATTACAATGTCCTTGTAGTGTAGTTTCATACCAGGTATTGTGATACCTCTAACTTTGTTCTCCTTTCTCAGGATTGCTAAAGTTATTTGGGGTCATTTTTCTGGTTCCACATAAATTTTTGAAATAACTGTAGAATTAACATCATGAAAACGTCCATACTACCCAAACAATCTGTAGATTCAATGCAGTTCCTATTAAATACCAGCGACATATTTCACCGTTCTAAGACTGTCACTTCTCTTCAGAAACACCAGCAATATGTGCTACCCTAGATTCCAAAGGGGGTGTGAGTTTTATTTTCAAAGATGCCGCCCTGAACCCTTTTGGAAATGAAGGTGTGTATAAGGAAATAAAATATTTCCAAGAATCATTGCTCCATCTCAGGAAAATGTGAACGTCTGCCTATGTTTCTTCTAATGATACCCATTTTAGCTAGAAGTTTTAGACTATACTGACTCATAGAAGTGCTGTGACTTAGTCCATTGCGATATTCACTTGTGTGGATCTCAGGTCACATGCTGGAATGGAGCAGCGTGAACCGAAACCATTTCAAGAAAGTGCCAGAGAAAAGTGAAACAAGAAAAGGGCGACTCGGGTTGGGAAAGGAGGGGGGTGAGTGGTGCCTGTAGAGGATGACCTTGTTCAGAAGAGAATAGTCAGAAATCAGGGAGGGAGGTTTCTTCCCAGAGGGTTGGTGGCTATAAGAAACTAGTAACGAACTGAGGTAAAATTCAGGAGAGGCAGCTTGACCGTGCTAGACTCTGCTTCCTGTGGTGTGGCCACACCTTGTGCAATGGCAGTGGTCTGTGCCCTCTAAGAAAGGGGCTCTTGGGTGAGAAACACCTTGCAAAGTGCCTGAAACTCTGGAAACTCCTTATAGAGGAGATTTGCTAACCAGGAGGAGCAGACAGGCTAGTCCCGAGGGCCATCCGCAGAGGAAAATCTTGCTTATTCCTTGTTTAGTAGCAGTAGAACTCACCAGAAGCTAAAAAACCAAGTTCCAACTTCTGCCTCCAGAGAATAAGTCTGGACATTTTTGGCCAGAAACTGTAGGCAAGAGCTGCAGATTCTTTTAACTAACGTGGCTGTTCTTTCTGACTAAGCCTGCTGAGCAGGCCTCACCCCTCCAAGTGGCACAAAGAAGAATTGATATTGTTATTGCTTGTCTTTTCTCTGATTTAAGGATTAAACAATTAAAAATTTATTAGCGAGCTTTCATATATCTACACTTTCATTTTGAAAATAGGCTCTTAATTTCTTAATTTTGTAGCCACGGTGATTAGGAGGGTTTAACCATGTCACATCCAAATATAAGACTATGTTACTGAACTTCAAGTTAATTCCCTATTCAAAGGTTGGCGTGAAGAAAACAGTTACAGAGCTCAAGTGCCTCTGTGCGTGCTGGTGCCAAGAGGAGCCAAGGGAGGGGTTAGTGAGAGTTGCCGGTGGCAGCCCCGTTCATTTGCAAGCAAACCGCTGACCTCACAGCCGTTCTCTGCTTTTCCGCGTTCACGGCATAGGGGATGGCACTTATCTCTCCTGAAATGTTTCTGGGTGTTATGAATAATGAAAAGGGTACCAGAGAAGCACTCATTTTAAATTACATTATTTCATCAAGTGACTTTGGTCTTCCGCATGTATATGTATTTTTGATACCTAAATTAGGAAAATTCTGTCTGATCTCTCTGAGTTACCCACACACAGTGTAAATAAATATATTTCTTTGATGGGAACTGAGTAAGTATCATGGACTTACTCACAAAGTTAGAAAAATGTAATCATGGCTCCAACTGTGGGTGAGAAATATTGTTATAACCAATATCTGCAAAGTAATGTACAATTTGTGAAGCACTTGTATATCCTTGTTTACAGCATATTTTCAGGTTTCCCAAAGAGTACTTGTTTCCATGCAATGTAGTGTTCCTAGGGGAAGCTTGGGGAAAGTTTTTTTCCGCGATGATACCGAACCACCCTTCTGTCTGCCTGCTGCTCCATTCCAACACTGGCCATGTCCAGACGAGAGCCAGGTTTTCACTTCAGCCAAGGGAGACTAGGTTAGCTGCAATATAACAACATCCCCCACACCCTGGCTTGGGATCTCTGATTGTTTACAGTGAAGGCTTATTCCTCATGCACAATTTGTGACAATCATAGGTCATTTGGGGGCTAACACTCGGGGGCACAGGGTATGGAGGCCCCACAGTATGGAACGTTATCATTGTGACAGTGGCCACCATCGTGGGAAGTCACACATTGGCTCTTCAGGGGTCCACCTGGATGTGACATATGTCACTTCAACTCATTTGTGGCTGTCTTGGTACCAGTAGGTTTCATTGGCCAAAACAAGTCAAGTAGCCACACCCGACTTCAAGGATCTGGGAACTGCAATCTTACCCTGTGCCAGAAAGAGAACTGGAAATATCACTGAACAATGCTTATAATTATGGGAGTTTTATTGACAGTGGGCCTGAAACGTGGCAAAATCACGAAGAAAGAAAGTTTTCTCTGAGTGCCCCTGACTCTCAGTGCTCATTATCTTCTCTGTCCCCTACTCCTCCCCTGTGCCCCGTCTCACCTTTATGACTAGTGACTATTTGATATTTTTGCTAGCTTATGCAATTTTAAAGTCCATGTTATATCCTCAAGATTCTTTGCCATTTTTAGTTTTCTCTCTGATGATAGAACTAAAGACTTTCCCCCAGTATTGGTAGGGGGAGAGAGCATCTTCTCCCGTGGAGCAGAGTTAGGGACCGAGGAGCAGAGGAAAGAGAGAGATGTCCTGAAATCTCAGCCTGCAGACGGGAGCACGCATGTCTGGCTGGCTCTGTCAGGGTGATAATAACCAGTTGATATGGCACCTTCTCACAAATTTAAATTATAATAGTGAAGGGCACAAAAACACAAAGTCACACCTGTAAGCCGTTGGCCCCCTTACTCCCCCCTAAAAACGTATAACACATGTTTTAAACAGAATAATGGTCCTCCAAAGCTGTCCCCATGCTAGTTTCTAGAATCTGCAAAGATGACTACGTTATCTTATACAGCAAATGGACTTTGCAGATGCAGTGAAGTTAGGGATCTTGAGATGGGAAGATTATCCTGGGTTATTTGAATCAGTCCAAAGAAATCACAAAGGTCTGTATAAGAGGAAGGCAGGAGGGTCAGAGATAGAGAATGAGGTGTGGCCACAAGCCAAAGAATGTGAGCGACCTCTAGAAAATGGAAAAGGCAAGAAACAAACCCTCTCTTAGAGTCTCCAGAATGAATGTTTCTGCCAACACATTAATTCCAGTTCTGCAAGACTCTTTTCCAGCTTCTGACCTCCGAAAGGCAATGCGTTGGTTTTGTATTAAGCCACTAAGTTTCTGGTCGTTTGTTGTAGAAGAAATAGAACACTAATGTGCGGAGACTTAAAGAAGTGGTTCAGAGCATGGGTCTCAGTGTCAGACAGATGAGTTTGAATCTAGGGGAGTCAATCCCTTGCTATGAATGTTGGGTCAATATACAATGATTCTCTACTCCTTAAACTCCTCATTGATAAAAAAACAACTTCTCTGCTCCTTAAATTCTTCAGCAGCAAAAGTAGAGCAAAGTTTACATACACCCATGAAAGTTGTCGTGAGATTAAACCAAATGTTACTTGTTTGGCCACAGTGTGGTCCCGATGTATGTTAAATACAAACACAGACTCATAAGCATGACTACCAGGGATGTGGTAATTCATACCATGATAAGGCAATGCTCTATCCTCATAAAACTTATATCCTCCAGAGTATTTTTATTTATATGTATCTCGAGTGATTCTTAGCTCAGCTTCATGGGCTGAGTTCGAGTTAGCAGGGGTTCCAAATGGAAAAGAGCCAGGAGTGACCAGAGACAGGCGTGACTGGGATGACTACGTACATGGCTTCATAGAGGTCAGGTGACACTTGGGCTGATATTTGATGGGAGATGTGCGTTTCGGTTCAAACATATCTACCGAACACGAGATGTGCACCGATTCTGCAGCCCACACCGTGTCAGGGCCTGAAATGAAGGTCTCAAGTGTCATCGAAGACAAACACAGCGTATTCGGCAGGAGAATGGCATTTGCTTGGCTGACACAGTGTCCTGCCCATTGCCCGTTAATAAGCATCGCTTCTAGCAGCCGATGCCTCTAGGGGTTAAGACGTTGCCTCCTGAGGGAAGGTTATTTTGTAAGTTTTGCAAAAACTTTGTTTCCTTGTGTTTCCAAAAATTTAAGTATATTATGGCTCTGAAGAGTTAAGGAAAGTTCAAAGGAAACTAAAAGGCACTGACTTTGACTGAATGTGTACGGTCAAGGTCAATCACATGCATGCACTTTGGTACGCTATGGACCAGGGCTGAAGCCCCCGCTACTTGACAAACTCTGTGATCCTAGGAAACTTGCTTAACTTCAGGTCCCACGTGTAAAATACGACCAAAACAGTACATATCATCTCAGTTTGCTTTTACAAATACAGCAAGCCCTCATATGCTGTGTATTATAATAATAATTCCAATCCAGAACTTTTATAAGGACATTAGTTTATTAAAATAGCAAATATGAAGGTGACATCTCTTTTGAGCAGTTCATTAGGAAAGTCTTCTGTTTCTTTGCCCTGTTTCTAAAAACATCCCCAAAGCACATGTTCTTTCTCATGTATTTCTCTAATTAGGTATATTTGTTTCTTTCTGATTCGGGAAAAAAATCAAGAAAACAAAAGGCTTATCTATCCCTTGGATTTGAGGAGTGAAATAAAGGAAACAATAAGGAAGCCACAGGGTCTTATCTAGTTTAAAGGAATACTTTGTTACTGTTATGCTTTGCTTTGATTTCCTTCTTTTAGAAATAACTTCAAAATCTCTTGTTTAAAACAACCCACTGCCTTTTTAATTTTAATTCTTTCGCTCTCCAGTTTGGAAGAATTTTATATCTAGCTCCCAATGCAGACTACAAAACTTCCCACTTCTGGCTCCCAGACACTTGCCAAACATTGAATTGCTGAAATCCCTCTTCAAATTTGAGGACACCCATGAGCTTGGACTTCTTTCCGTCCCACTTTGCAGCATTTTATGTAAACATTTCCAGGCTGCCTCATACGGATTCCTGTATGGTTTCTCCTACAAACTTGTTTTGAGTCTGAATACTTTCCATTTAGGACTGTTCCATGTTTCCTACCCATTCGCCAATTCAACCCCAAAGCCCCAGTGTTTTTTCCATTCCGTGGGCTGGGTGACAGCTGACAGGAGGTGTGTAGTGGATGGGCTACTCACTTCAAACCATATTCTTGCGACACTGAGAGTGATGATCTTGAACAAAAACAGCAACAACAACAGCAACAACGAACCGTGAGCCTTTCATCTGGGGGGGTCCATGTCTTTTCTCCGGATCTCCCCCTGGGCAATGGAAACACTCTCAGTCCCTGGGTTCGCTACACAGTGACGTTTCTATACGCTGTTTCCTGAGATGGATTCCCTCCCACCCGTTTCTAACAGAATGCCGTTCTTCTGGGGCCTGTGCAAGTGATAGTGTGTGCGCCTACATGAGCACGCGTGGGCATGTGCATGTCTGTCTATGTCTGTGTGACTTCAAGAAAGTAAAAACGAAGAACCAGAACCCTAACGAAAACTGGGTAAGATGTACAGTGGATTCAGAGATGCTTTGTTCCTTAGTTTTGCTCCTGAAAATTCTCCACAAGGTTTTCGATCGAGTTTTGGAGATGATGCCATGTATTAATTCCTCCACCAAGCCTGTACCCCACACTTCTAACCTTCCTCCTCAACCCTGTGTGGGTGGAACCCAAATTCAGTATAATCATGCCAGAAGACAAAATGTTTGAGAGATTCACTTTAGAATTGCCCACAGAAAAATATGGAAGTCCACAATTTTATGTCAAAAATTCAATCAGCTACATTTCAATGAATCACAGTATGATAATTTTTAGCTGGCTCACCTTTGAAATAAAGATCAGCTCCATCAAAATACAAACAATAGTCTCCTTTAGGCTGTATACTTCTTTTATAGTAATACCTCAAAAACTATAAAGGATCCCAAATTTCCCAAATGAAACCACTTGGGCTGTGAATTCATTCCTAACTATTGAATCCACTCTCGAATCAAGTCTGGGAAAACTATTAGGTGTAGAGACAAAATCTGGCTGATGAAGTCTTATAGAAAAGCCGTGGCTTGAAATTTATTCAGAAATTCGACAAGATGAGAAAATAATGTGATATTCCTGCTGCCTCGCCCTGCCCCTCACCCACGGAGGTGGTGCTAACCTATCCATGAGCATCCCTCTGAAGGAAGTGGGCAGGGATGCCGAGAGGACGCCCCCACGTCGGGATAAGGCTGCCTTGTTCAGCTAAAGGCTTGGGCTGGTCGTCTCCATAGATCTGCTGGGCGTTTGTCCTGAAGTGGCCCTACCAGCCCTTCTTTCCCAGACCGTGACATGCCCATTATGATCTATTTCCAGACACTGGAGCCTGGGGCTCTGGGGCTCTATTTTTATTTCTTCTGTTTCTTTGCTGTATCTTGACTGGGAGAGAGGATTGAGCATCATTGAAAATAGAATGCAAAGAGAATGTGTTGATGCTTCAAGCCTCGAATTGGGCATCCTGTCTCCAAGGAAATCGATTCATAATCTCCAAATTTGCTTAAGTGACTCCTAAGATTTTCCTCCACTGCATTTAGCACAGGGTATTGGAATAATCGGCCAGCCTATGCACCTATCACTGTATGCTTTTGAAGGCAGGCAGGATGGTACTGTTGAGGAGATCCAAGCTGGAATGAAGTAAAAACTGCTCTCCTTGGAAATCAGGTGTGCCTAGAGACCAGGGACATGAGCTCCTCAGCTGTATGTTTGCATGAATGACCAGAAGCCCCTTTGGAAAGAACTCACCCTAACAGGAAACCAAGATATACCCAGTTCATGCCAAGAGCAGCAATATACAGACTGTACAACACATTTGCAGCTGCTTTAATCTTTGGCCTGAGACTTAGGATAAATTCGACGTAAAAAATAAAAGCAAGCTAAAACCAAAAAGAGTTCTTTGCTGGAATCTCTTAAGTGGATAAGAGTTCCAGGTTTGGGTAAGATAAGGGTCAGAAACTGGGGGTGCCTCCCATACCATCAGACACCAGCAGTCTCTGCGCAGCCCTGGGTCCTGGTGACAGTGGAGACCCAGCTCTGTGACTTGGGTCTGCAGAGGATCAGGAGAACAGACATATGCTGGCCCAGACATTGAAGGCACAAAGGACCTGCTAGACACCCTTTACTGACTTCTAGAACTCAGAGTATTTTAAGAGGTATTTAAAGTTCCCCCAAAATGTTACACACCAGAATCAGGGAAAGACTGGTTTATGACTATGATTTCCTCATTTTAGCCTTCAGGTAGGATGGCCTGGAAAATAAATGAATGAATGAATGAACAAATAAATAAATATTTTTGATGCCAAGGACAGCATCTTAGAGTCTTTAATTAATTGTTGGCAATAGTATTATATAAAGCCTTTTATTTTTGCCTCTTTTTATTATATATAATTTTTAATATATTTTATTGATTATGCTATTAGTTGTCCCATATCTCTCCTTCATTCCCCTCCACCCTGCACACCCCCTCCCACCCACATTCCCCCCTTTAGTTCATGTCCATGTGTCATAAGTTCTTTAGCTTCTACATTTCCCACACTATTCTTGCCCTCCCCCTGTCTATTTTCTACCCACCATCTATGCTACTTATTCTCTGTACCTTTTCCCCCTCTCTCCTCCTCCCATTCTCCTGTTGCTAACCCTCCATGTGATCTCCATTTCTGTGTTTCTGTTCCTGTTCTAGCTGTTTGCTTAGTTTGCTTTTGTTTTAGGTGTGGTTGTTCATATCTGTGAGTTTGCTGTCATTTTACTGTCATATTTTTATCTTCTTTTCCTTAGATAAGTCCCTTTAACATTTCATATAATAAGGGCTTGGTGATGATGAACTCCTTTAACTTGACCTTATCTGAGAAGCGCTTTATCTTCCCTTCCATTCTAAATGAAAGCTTTGCTGGATAGAGCAATCTTGGATGTTGGTCCTTGACTTTCATGACTTGGAATACTTCTTTTCAGCCCCTTCTTGCCTGGAAGGTCTCTTTTGAGAAATCAGCTGACAGTCTGATGGGAATTCCTTTGTAAGTGACTGTCTCCTTATCTCTTGCTGCTTCTAGAATTCTCTCCTTCATTTGAATCTTGGCTAATGTAATTATGATGTGCCTTGGTGTGTTCCTCCTTGGGTCCACCTTCTTTGGGACTCTCTGAGCTTCCTGGACTTCCTGGAAGTCTATTTCTTTTGCCAGGTTGGGGAAGTTCTCCTTTATTATTTGTTCAAATAACTTTTCCACTTGTTGCTCTTCCTCTTCCCTTTCTGGTGCCCCTATAATTCAGATGTTGAGACATTTAAAGATGGTTCTGGAGGTTCCTATGCCTCTCCTCATTTTTTTGAATTCTTGTTTCTTCATTCTTTTCTGTTTGGTTGTTTCTTTCTTCCTTCTGGTCCACTCCATTGATTTCAGTTCCAGTTTTCCTCCCATCACTATTGGTTCCCTGTGTGTTTTCCTTCATTTCACTTATTGTAGCCTTCATTTGTTCATCTAATTTGCAACCAAAATCAACCAGTTCTGTGAGCATCCTGATCACCAGTGCTTTGAACTGTGCATCTGATAGGTTGGCTATCTCTTGGTCACTTAGATGAATTGGCTGTGTGGCTTTGATTTGTCCTCCCATTTGAGCCTTTTTTTTTTTTGGTCTGGTTGTGCCTGTTACATAGTGAGGGGCAGAGCCTTAGGTGTTCCCCACGGCAGGGCAGCCCAGTTGCTGGGTTGTGACACTGTATTTGGGGGCGAGGTCCGAGAGGGAACAATGGCACTTCCTCTGCTTACTCTCAGATTTCAGTTCCTTCTGCCACTTTCCACAAGCAAATTGGGCTGTTCTGGTGCTGATTCCCTGTGTGGGTGGGCTTGTGCATGTTCTAGGACCCTGGGCGTCTCTCCAGCAAACTCTTCTGTGAGGCTGGGAGTCTCTCCCTGCACCTAAACACCCACAAGTGTTTTCAATAGGTGTTTTTAGGTTTTATTTCCCAGCGCTGGGACCCTGGGTTGCAAGGTCTGTCTTGCTCCTCATTTTTGCCTGGATTATCTGCATGCGAATGTGAGACCACCTGGTCAGCCAGCTGCCTGCACAGCCTCACTGGGTCTACCTGTTGCCACCCCACGCCTGGGGTCTGCTAGCCACTGCCTGCATGCCTGGGGCTCCTGTGCTCCTGGGTCCACCAACCTCCACTTTTTGTGCTGCAACTCAGCCCCTCTTACTGGTCTGGATGAATGGTTGTAGGACTTCCATACAGTTCAATTTTCTGTTAGTTCTGGTTGTTTTCTTTTCTTTTAAATTTTATTTTAATTGTTGTTCTTGTACAGTTTTCTGTCTTTTACTCCCATCCCAGCCCACCACTCCAGCCCTCCCCACCTCCCTCCCATTTCCACCCCCCTAGTTTTTCTCCATGTGTCCTTTATACTTGTTCCTGTAAACCCTTCCCCCTTTCCCCTGAAATTCCCTCCCCTCTCCCCTCTGGTGACTGTCAGCCTGTTGTCAATTTCAGCATCTTTGGTTATATTTTGCTTGTTTGTTTGTTTTGTTGATTAGCTTCCTGTTAAAAGTGAGATCATGTTTTCTTGTTTCTAAATCTTTGTTGTCCTTAATTTTGGTTGTGCGAGGAGGCACAGTGTGTCCACCTACACCTCCTGTATAAACCAGTGTCCATTTGAATAAATATACTTATTTTAGTCCCAGGGTCATTTCTTTCAAGCTCTAGGCAAATGGGCCTGGAATTGAATTTACATGAATATGCATTATGTGAACATATTTCCATGTTCACATTGGGAAAAACTCTTGGGAGTCAAGACAGCATGATGAGCCATCAGAAATCTCATTTTCAGAAAGTACATTAAAACATTTCATAAACCTCTGTTAGCTATATGAAAACACCCTTGTGCACAATGTTGGCAACTGAAACCATTGATTTTAGTAAACTTTCTCTTTTAATACAAGGAATTTCTGTTCTCGGAGCAATCTCAAATTGCTTTGCAAGGATAAACTGCAGCAGAGTGAGTTCTCTGATTGTCCCATAGGGCTCTGGGTTCTGATGCTATATATGTATCTGAAGCAAGATATCCTTTCATGTTTCAACCTGACCTCGGCTGAGAAGAGTGGAGGAAAACTTTTACTACTATAAGACAAGTGGTAGAATTTTATGATGGGCGGTGACTTCTCAGGTCTGGCCAGCTCTCAGATTCTGCTAAAGTTTATTATGCAAAAGGTCAGATGATTCAAATCTTCTCCCATAGGAAAGCATTCATTGCAAGGTTCTGTCATCAAAGGAGTTATTTAATGGTAATCATTCAAGTTGAAAAAGTACCTTATACTTTTACATTTTTTACATGTTTAATCTCAATTTGTACAGTTAAAATCTTGGTGATGTGTCTTGGCTTTTATATATAATTGGGGTTCATTGGTTTTCTATAAGCAGAGATTTCAGATTTGAATAATGTTATTCTAAGATTTGATTAAATTTATGTAATTAGTTAAGCACACAAGTTATGAATGCTATACTTAGTGTACTCATGTTTACCATTATCCAGAAGGTACTTAAATGCCTTAGGGCTGTCTCTCCAGCTAGTATGTAGGCAAGTATAGTGACATTATCAGATTTTCTCTTCCCCCAGGTCAGCATACATGTTATACTTCTGAGGGTCAATGAACTGAGTAGATTGTATATATTCTTGGTTAGGCATAGAATGGTCCTTGTTACTACAGACAAAGAACAGAGAGTATATCCAGACTCAAACTTCCTTGATGTTGTATGACATTTGCCACGGGAGCTGATAAACTCCAAGATTAAGCATCTGAAAAAGAATAAGCTCCCCCAAATGGGGAAACATATTTGTTAAAGTGAAAATGAAAGCTTCATCTAGAGTTTTCCTGGCCTGATCATTTTGATAATCAATCTATTCAATTATCTTTCAATTATCAATTTCATTTTTTTAGTTGTATTTAAATTTACTTTCCACTGTGTCCCAGAGAGACTATGACAGTAAAAGGATGAGGACATTAGAACCATCTGGTCTAGAACCATCTAGTCTAGAGTCATCATTTTTCTCATGAAAGAGGTCCAGGAGGACATATTGAAATCCTCTTGGGTAAAGCAATGCCAGAAAGATTAATAAAGTTATTTTCTAACTTATGTCTATAATATTATTGTGACTTTTCCTAAGAAAAATTCATACACATAAATGCAAGAAGTAGAAGTGTGTAATGGGATTTTAAATCTATTCAAAGATACCTCTGGGTATACAAAAACATTTAATCTGAAGCTTAGCCAAGATTCTTTTCCATTTTACAGAAAGCAAAGATTTGGAAGCGAACACTTCTTTCTGGAACAAAGCTTGGCTATAAGAAAAACAAAATGCCTTTAATTTCTTCTTAGTATCTGCCTTATAAATGGAAAATCTAATCAAATTACTTGGTGAGTCAGTCTTTACTGGCTCCCTGTTGCCTGCAAGATAAAATTGAAATTCCTTAGTATGGTGTATATGATCCTTTATGATCTGTGCCAGGTGTTGTACTAGACTCAGCATGGCTACTATCTCATGTTGTCTCTCAAAAAATCCTCACAAAATTACATGACTCTCTATTAGAGTTGAGAAAACAGATTCAGAGACATTACCCAAAGCCACTCTGCAGTTCAGTTGGCATACTGAGGGTATCTGACACCAAACATTGTCCAACCACACTTGCTAACCTTCCAACTTCCTTGAAGAAGTTACATGAAAAATGCCTGGGAAAATAAACAGGAAGGAAGGAAGGGAGGGAAGGAGGGAGGGAAGAAAAAAGGAACGGAAAGAAAAGAAAAGAAAACTTGTCCAGTCAAGAGGAAATTTGAAGGAAGCAATGGTTTAAACATACAATGGTGAAGACGGGCTAACTCAACAATTTTTATTATCTCATTCTCATGCCCCAGAGCATGGGAATCTCTAGAGAAAAGTTTAAATCGCTTGAGGAAGCTTTTTTCTTTTAGCTCACAACATGTGTTGTAATTGATCCTTCCTTTCAAAGTAGTAGATACCACTAAAATTTTTTTAATTATTTTTAAAATTTATTTTAATTGTTGTTCTTGTACAGTTTTCTGTCTTTTACTCCCATCCCAGCCCACCACCCCAGCCCTCCCCACCTCCCTCCCATTTCCACCCCCCTAGTTTTTCTCCATGTGTCCTTTATACTTGTTCCTGTAAACCCTTCCCCTTTTCCCCTGATCTTCCCTCCCCTCTCCCCTCTGGTGACTGTCAGTCTGTCCTCAATTTCAGTGTCTTTGGTTATATTCTGCTTGTTTGTTTGTTTTGTTGGTTAGGTTCCTGTTAAAGGTGAGATCATATGGTATTTGTCTGTCTTTCACCACCTGGCTTATTTCACTTAGCATAATGCTCTCCAGTTCCATCCATGCTGTTGCAAAGGGTAGGAGCTCCTTCTTTCTTTCTGCTGCATAGAATTCCATTGTGTAAATGTACCATAGTTTCTTGATCCATTCATTTACTGATGGGCACCTAGGTTGGTTCCAACACTTGGCTATTGTAAACTGTGCTGCTTTGAACATTGGGGTGCATAGATTCTTTTGGATTGGTGTTTCAGGGTTCTTAGGATGTAATCCTAGCAGTGGAATTGCTGGGTCAAAAGGTAGATCCATTTTTAATTTTTTGAGGAAATTCCATACTGCTTTCCACAGCGGCAGCACCAGTCTGCAATCCCACCAGCAGTGCGCTAGGGTCCCCTTTTCTCCACAACCTCTCCAACAGTTGTTGTTTGTTGCTTTGTTTATGATGGCCATTCTGACTGGTGTGAAGTGGTATCTCACTGTGGTTTTAATTTGCATCTCTCTGATAGCTAGCAATATTGAGCATCTCTTCATGTGTCTCTGGATCCTCTGTATGTGCTCCTTGGAGAAGTGTCTGTTCAAGTCCTTTGCCCATTTTTAATTGGGTTGCTTGTCTTCTTTTTTAATTTTTTAAAATTTTTCCAGCATTCCCACTTTGCTGAGTGTTTTTATCATAAATGGGTGTTGTACCTTATCAAATGCTTTTTCTGCATCTATTGATCATGTGATTTTTGTCTTTGTTTTTGTTTATGTGATGTATTACATTTACTGATTTGCGAATATTGAACCATCCTTGCATCCCTGGGATGAATCCCACTTGGTCATGGTGTATGATCTTTTTAATGTATTGTTGGATGTGGTTTGCCAATATTCTGTTGAGGATTTTAGCATCTTTGTTCATCAGCGATATTGGCCTGAAGTTTTCTTTCTTTGTTGTGTCTTTATCTGGTTTGGGGATTAGGATGATGCTGGCTTCATAAAAAGAGTTTGGGAGTCTTCCATCATTTTGGATTTTTTGGAATAGTCTGTGAAGGATAGGGGTTAGCTCTTCCTTAAATGCTTTGTAGAATTCTCCTGTGAAACCATCTGGTCCAGGGCTTTTGTGTGTCAGGAGTTTTTTGATTACTGCTTCAATTTCATCTGCTATTATTGGTCTGTTCAGGCTTTCTGCTTCTTCCTTGAGTTTTGGAAGATTATATTTTTCTAGAAACTTGTCCATTTCACCTAGGTTTTCAAATTTCTTGGCATACAGTTCTTCATAGTAATTTCTTACAATCCTTTGTATTTCTGTGGTGTCAGTTGTAATCTCTCCTCTTTCATTTCTGATTGTGTTTATTTGGGTCCTCTCTCTTTCTTTCTTGATGAGCCTGCTTAAAGGCTTGTTGATTTTGTTTATCTTTTCCAAGAATCAGCTCCTGGATTCATTGATCCTTAGAATTGTGCTTTTAGTCTCTATGTTATTTAATTCTGCTCTGATCTTGGTTATTTCCTTCCTTCTACTTGCTCTGGGCTGTCTTTGTTGTTGTCCCTCAAGTTCTTGTAGGTGTAGGGTTAGGCTGTTTGTTTGAAATGTTTCTATCTTTTTAGGTAGGCCTGTATTGCTATGAACTTTCCTCTGAGGACTGCCTTTGTTGTGTCCCATAAGTTTTGGGTTATTGTGAGTTCATTTTCATTTGTTTCCAGAAACTTTTTGATTTCTTCCCTAATTTCATTCTTGACCCATTCATTGTTTAATAGCATGCTATTCAATATCCATGATTTTGAGTGTTTTGGGTTTTTCCCCTTGGGGTTAGTTTCTAGTTTCAGTCCATTGTGGTCAGAGAAAATGCATGGTATGATTTCAATTCTCTTGAATTTGTTGAGGCTTGTTTTGTGTCCTATCATGTGGTCTGTCTTTGAAAATGTTCCATGTGCATTTGAAAAGAATGTGTATTTAGTTTCTTTGGGATGAAGGGCTCTATATATATCAGTTAAGTCCATTTCATCTAGAGTGTTGTTCAATGACACAATATCTTTGTTGATATTTTGTTTAGAAGATCTGTCCATTGTTCACAGTGGGGTGTTAAAATCCCCTACTATAATTGTGTTGCTATTAATATATTTCTTGAAGTCCTCTAAGATTTTCTTTATGTATTTAGGTGTTCCTATGTTGGGTGCATATATATTTACGATGTTTATGTCTTTTTGGTGGACTCTTCCCTTGAATATTATGAAGTGACCTTCTGGGTCTCTCTTTATGGCCCTTCTTTTGAAGTCTATTTTGTCTGATATGAGTATTGCTACCCTGACTTTTTTTCCTGCCCATTTGCTTGGAAAATTTGTTTCCAGCCCTTCACTTTGAGTCTGTGTAGGTCTTTTGTCCTGAGTTGGATCTTTTGTAGGCAGCATATATGTGGGTCATGCTTTCTTATCCATTCAGCTATTGTATGTCTTTTGATTGGAGCATTTAATCCATTTACATTTAAGGTCATTATTGATAGGTACTGATTTATTGCCATTTTTGTACCTATGTTCCTCTCCCCCCCTCCCCTCTCTCTTCCTTCCCTTAAAGCAGTCCCTTTAGCATCTCTTGCAGAACTGGTTTGGTAGAGGTGTATTCTTTTAGACTTCTTTTGTCTGGGAAGCTCCTTATTTGGCTTTCTGTCTTGATTGAAAGCCTTGCTGGGTAAAGTAGTCTTGGTTGTAGGCCTTTGGTTCTCATTACTTGGAATATTTCTTGCCATTGTCTTCTGGCTTGGAGCGTTTCCATTGAGAAGTCAGCTGCTAACCTTATTGGGGCTCCCTTGTATGTTACTTCCTTTTTCTCCCTTGCTGCCTTTAGGATTCTCTCTTTGTCTTGGAATTTTGCCATTTTAATTATGATGTGTCTTGAAGTGGGTGTCCTTGGGTTCCTCTTGATTGGGACTCTCTGTTTCCTGGATTTGTGTTACTTTTTCTCTCACCAAATTAGGGAAGTTTTCCATCATTACTTTTTGAAATAGGTTTTCTATCCCTTGCTCTTCTTCTTCCCCTACTAGAATCTCTGTCATACAGATATTATTACATTTCATATTGTCTTGCATTTCTGTTAATCCCTCTTCATTCTTTCTGAGCCTCTTTTCCTTTTCTTGCTCTTTCTGGGTGTTTTTTTCTACTTTGTCCTCCAACTCACTGATCTGATCTTCTGCTTCATCAATTCTGCTTTTCATTCCTTCCACTGTGTTCTTCAGTTCAGAAATTGTATTCATTTCCTCTTGGCCCTTGTTGATAGTTTCTATTTCCTTTTTCATGTTGATATAGTTTACAGTGAGTTCATCGTAGCTTCCCTGTAGTTTCTGGCAGCTCTTTGAGAGCTCTTGGAGCTTCCTGACAACCATTGCTTTGATCTCAAAATCTGATTGTTGAGTTGCCTCCATTTCATTTAGCATTCTTTCTGGGGCTTCCTCCTTTTCTTTCACTTGGGGATTGTTTCTTTGTCTTCCCATTGTTTGTGAGGTTCTTCTTGTCAGCTTCAGCTTCTTAAATTGATCTGTTCCGGCTCCCTGGGTTTATGGTGTGAACTTCTGTGGTAGAATACCTGTGAGATTCAGTGGTGCAGTCTCCTTTGGGTATCCTGGTGCTCACAGCTTCCACTGTTTCAGCTGGGATCACGGGTGTGGGCTCTGGGCCTTCCACAAAGCCCCTTCCTCCAATCATGGGCCAGCCTCCAGTCACTGGGCTGCCCCCAGTTGCAGGGCCACCCCCATTCAAAGAGCCGCACCTGGTCACTTGGCCGCCGCCCCGGGTTGCAGGAGCAGACACAGGGCCTCCTCCAGACTCAGGACCTCCTCTGGATTCAGGACCTCCTCCAGTTGTGGGGCCTCCTCCCTTGCAGAGCCACCCCCTAGTCATGGGACCTCCTCCAGTCTCTTGGCCACCCCCCCCCGGGTCGTGGGGCCTCCTTTGGTCGCTGGTCTGGGTGAATCACTGTCGGACTCCCGCACAACTCAATCCTCCCTCTGGCCTGGTTGGGTTTTCTTTTTTTGTTGTTGTTGTTCTATATTTTTGTAGTCCCTAATCTTGGCTGTGAGAGGAGGCACAGCACGTCCAGCTACACCTCCATCTTGGCTAGAACTCTAAAATTTTTTTTAATCCACTGTGCAGAGGTGCCTTAAAACAGCAATTTTCAACTGGCATACCACAAGAATTTTGATTTAAATTTTTTGAAAATTTTTTATTTTATTTTTTAGAGAATTTTTTAGTTTATTTGAGCCAAATTGATGACATGCCAGGAAGCAAAATCTCAAATGCTCTCAAGACTTTTTAAAACAGGCAGTACCTGTCTATTTAATCAGGGGCATTGGCCTCTTTTCTCTTAGATTGTCAAATAAAAAAAAAAAACAAACAATAGCCATTTCCACAATAGCCATCCAATGTGAATGAATCAAAATTGCAGCTATTTTTTTTATCAGATTGGCAAAATATATATTTTGGGATATGCCACAGAATTTTAGTAATTAGTTTTTTTTGTGCTATGAGATGAAAAAGATTAAAAATTGCTGCCCTAAAGGAATGTACAATACTGTGAGATCCAGGTAAGAGCAGAAGTCTAGGCCTTTATCACTCTGTATGGCAGCCACTAGGCACATATATTGCTTGAGAATTTGAAATTCAGCTCTTCTAAATTGGAATGTGCTGTAAGGGGAAAAAACCCCACCAGTTTTCAAAGGGAAAAAGTAAAATGGCCTGTTAATAATTTCACATTAGTTACATGTAGAAATGATAATATGCTGGATAATAATATTACGTGCAGAAATGGGTTAAATGGAATATATAATCAAAATTAGTTTTGCCTGTTTACTTTTTAAATGTTACTACTAAAATTTAAAGTTCTACATGTGGCTCACTTTATGTTTCTATTGGACAGTTCTAGTCTAGGAAGGAGTGGACTTTAGCCGTAAGGAAATATTGAAAGAGAGAAGCATCTCTCAAAAATGCAGAACAAATTCGCATTTGCTTTTCTAATCTGAGGCTTACTGGGGACAGTATCTCTCCAACACATGTGGTCTGAGAACAAAGCTGAACTCGGTGCTGCCAAGGGAACTGGCTGTGCGTTCCAAGAGCTGTGATACCTGAAGGAGGGCCGGCTGCGTCCTAGGGGAGTTTTCATCATGTTTTCCCGCTGCTGTGTGTTCAAGTCAAGGCAGTATCCATGCGGCACAGCAACATAAAGAGCAGCAATAAATGCCCTAAAGCTCTAAGTGATCGTATCCTGTAATGGACCCTGGATGAGGCAGGACCACTCGTTTGGCTGAGAGTAGAAATCTGTAAAACCACTGAGGTGTGTGGTGGATGGTTTCTGTTCTGCACATTTGCACTTCCCAGTATTCACCTTGAACTTACACTCTGTATGCATTTGTCTAACGTAAACATATAAATAGAGGCATTCTAAAGAAATGGGTCAAACATGATAGAAGTTCATTTTTCATTCACGTAAAATCCAAAACAAAAATTTTCAATTGATGGGAAGCTCATCTCCAGTTGGTGATTTTGGGACCTCAGCTTGTTCCATCCTGTGGCCTCTCTTTTTCTTTAACATATGATTTCCAAGGTCACAATGCTCATATTTATCAAGCCAGAAAGTGCTTAAGGGGCGCATTTCCATTAGGTAGAACTTAGTCAGTCTCTCTGTGGGACCTGAGAGAAGAAGACCATTTTGATAAACATTACGCAGTCTCCCATAGTCCGCATGTCTCGTTCAGCAAATACTGACTCTTCCCATACACCAAACTAACTCATTCTTTCCCCGAGGGGGACAACACCAAGGGGGGCAGCACAGCCACTGCTTGCAGCTCAAAGTCTAGGATGTCCTGTCATTTTTTGACATTTTGCACTTTGAGCTGAGAAATTCACCTCGAAGGTGGTCTTTAAACTCTAACTCACTCTCTCTCTCTCTCTCTCTCTCTCTCTCTCTCTTTAATTATGGAGTCATTTTTAGTGCCAAACAATAGATTTTTTTTGATAGGTTGAGTCTAAAACAACCTGAGGCAGTTACTTGTCATCATATGAACAAATTGCAATTGTTTGGCAGCTTTTCCATTGATCGAGTTGGAATCCTACTCATCGTAGCCTCGATGCAGTGTTTGTACCTTGTTTGCCACAGGAGCACAGAGAGTCACTAACCCACACTTTTCTCCGTATTCTAGTCTCCCGGGCACCCTGTACATCCTAGCTCCAACCTCTAGGTCATTGCCATCCCCACACATCATTGCTAAGAATGAACCAAAACCTTGTCTCGGGGTTTTTGTTTTTTAACAGTGCTTTGCTTTTTGGAAGTATATATCTAGGAGGCAAGACCAAAGGTTATCACCTCTGCCCCTGAGCTTCTACAGAGGGTCCGTTCTTCAACTGAAGAGCTTTTAAAGCATGTCCTGACACCAAGTACCACCCCCCAGTATCAATGCACAGCATTTCTACTCTCCTGTCTTCTCCAGCCCATAACAAGTATGAATGGGAGCTGGAATATGGAAAATGAAAAACAAATATAAACACATAATGGTTGCTCCAAGAAGAAATGGACCTAAATCCTCAAATTACTACGTAGAAATCTGGTTAATTATTAATCCCTCTGAACTTCATTTTCCTCATCTACACAATAACAATCATCTCTGGCAGAGATTGTTATAAAAATCAACTGGAAATACGAAAAACACAGTGTGGAACACAGTGCCTAATTCATAATAAGTACGCAATTCATTATAGCTTTTCCCCCTCACTTTTCTTTCTGCAGACGTTGTCCCAACTATAACATCGCAACCCTCCCTCCCTCATCTACCACATGCGCACCTTGACCATGGCCTTCCGTATTCCGGTTGCTAACTCAGATTGCTGACATTGGACAGGCACTTTCACTTTCTCCTAGTGCCTCGGCACGTCCTGAGCCTCTGGCTGGGGGTGCTTAGGAGCTGTCCTTCCTCCCAATGTTTGCCGTCAGTTAGTCTCACCACAGTCTAGGTTCATCCAGCACAAGCCCACTTGTGTTTTACGCCTATGACTCTTGGCAGCAAGAAAATCAGTGGCCACACTAGCTGAAGACTAAATGCCAGCCCAAGGAACCAAGACTTACCTGGGATATGATGAGTTCACATGTGTGTGTGTGTGTGTGTGTGTGTGTGTGTGTGAGAGAGAGAGAGAGAGAGAGAATGTTGAATGAGAGAATATGTACCAAGAAATATAACTGAAAAAATGTATCATGACATTTTCGAATAAGATGTTTGAATGAAGAAATATGTGAGCCGGAGGATGCCTGGGAACCAAACATGTGTGTGCATGATACAGAAATTGGGGGGGAGGGTGGAGAGAAAGAAGCCAGTGGGGCACGTCATTGAATTAATGAAAAAGAAGAGGGGAAAAAAGTCAGCGATGTAGTGGGAATGAAAAAATGGAATTAAAATACATGGATATGCATATATAGACATACACACATATCTTGACATATATAGTATGTGTATATATTTTCATAGGAAATGAAATTTTATGAAACTGTGTCATAAAAGATAAACTGCTTGTTCCAAAGCTTAGTAACTGGAGAACTCCATGTTCTATATGCAGCCCCCCTTCCCCAGGGGCCAGCTGCCGCTCTGGGTAAGCAATCTATATATGGAAAAGGTCAGTGCCATTAGGAGACGAAGGCTTAATTCGTGATTCATGATGACCAGTGTCCAGTCAAGGGAGCCCTGCGTCTGCCCCTTAACCGCAACCCTTTAAGGCTGGATGCTCTGACCTTATATGGACCACTGTCGGAAAAGCTGGAGAGTCTTTCTAGAGTCCCCGCAAATGCTGCAAGTGGGACCCAGCCCGTTTCCAAGTCAGCTCACATTCAGAGGAAAGGATCTTTGCTTTGATAGGAACCAACCAGGCCAGAGAGGGAGAAAGGCATGTCAGCAAGGCTTCCCTTTTCTGCAGGAAAAGGCCGGTGCGCTGTGGTGGTTCCCCTTCCCCGAGAGGGCTCCTGGGACTGTCTCAGAAGGGACTGTTTTTCTGCTACTAACCCCGTTACCACCCTGTGTGCACTTGGTGACTCGCAGTGGATGACTGGCCTTCTCCGAGCGGGGCCTCTGGCACCCCTGGGAGAGCGGGGCCGCGGTCTTGTCCGTCCAGACGTTTCCCCCTGGGGTTTCTCGATCATTCCCCATGTCCTGGAGCTTTTCCATGCTAATGGGGACAATGCACAGGAAAACAGTTTCTGTGAATGACAACTGTTTTGGCCAGGTCCTGGCTCCACAAACTACTCAGTTCCAGACAGCATGGAACCATGCCTGGTACAGTAACAGTACTGGCAGCACGAACAACGACTTCTGTATTTTGTTATTATTATCACTACCCAGTGAAATAGAGTGGACACCGCCCTATGTTTCAAACATTCTCCTGGAATTTTAACACCTGACCTGGGAAACATATTTTTTATTCATTGACAAAGGGCAAAGGAAAACTTTAGTATCCTCGCTAAAGCCTTGCAGAGACTAAACACACCATCAGAGTTAAGTGTCCTGCTGTCCCACTCTCCCCAAGGTGCACAGCAGGGCAACTTCGGGCAAATGTGGGAAAGACGCGCTGGGGGCGGGGGGCAGCTCCCAGGGAAGAACCTCCATTCAAGGGTCATGGGGTCGTGGCTTTTCCTCCGTGCCACTTCGGGTTCCGGTCATTTGTTCAAACTGTGTGTCCAGACACATCCTGGAGAGCTAAAGTGTCACTGACCAATTCTGCCAATGACAGTTGCACTAACCTCAAGACCTTACGGAACAACTGGTAAGGCAATTGATTATTTTTAAGAAGTTTCCACGTTGAGATAATTGTAGATCCATATGCAGTTGTAAGAAACAATACAGAAAATTCCCATGTGCCCTTTACTTGATTTTCCCCAATGGTAACATCTTACAAACGTTACCTCTGCAAAACTATAGTTAAGTATCAACCAGGATATTGACATTGACACAACATACTGGTCTTATTACGATAATTCAGATTTCCACAATTTCATTTATACTCATTTGTATGTATATTAATATTTAGTCCTATGTGATTGTATCACATGTGTAGGTTTGAAAATCCAGCATCAGAGTCAGGATAAAAAATGTGGACTAATGAGCAAAATGAGCTACCAAGCAAAACAGAGACAAACCCATAGGTGGAGAGCAGGCTGACAGCTGTTGGGTGGCGGTGGGTGGTGGGGGTGGAGGGACCGAGAAAAAAAGAAAAAGCTCATGGATGCAGACAGTGGTGTGGGGATTGCTGGGGAGAGGCGGAGGTGGGGGAGGGTACAGGGGGCATAAACGGTGATGGAAGGAGACTGCACTTGGCGTGGTGAGCACACAGTACAGTGTGCAGATGATGTGTTGTAGAACTGTGCATCTGAAACGTGTATAATTTTGTTCATTAATGTTACTCTAATAAATTCAATAAAGGGGCAAAAAGATACGAAACAGTTTTACGAGGATCTCTTTTGTACTGCTCAAAGGAAAGGAACTTTCCACGTTGAGTAGTTCGGGAGAATATTTGTAACTGAGGTTTTAGAAATAAAGACAAAAAACCCACATGCTGATTACTTATAAGCCAGTTATTATTATGCTTTCACAGGAAATGGAATGGAACAGTTCATTTTCTCTTTTTAATTTACCTGACAACCATTTTGGGGGATCATGCCAGATGCTAAAAAATAGTTAAGACACATGGTCTTTTAGAGAAAGATGATATATAAATAACATATGGTATTTTAATAAATAATGTAATAGAGAAACGAACTAGTGGAAGAAAATAACTAACTAATAATAACTAATGTTCAATCAACTAACATTTGCAGCTTTGTTCAATGTGCCAAGAGCTGGAGAAACACAAGGGGTTAGAATACATTTATCTCAACTTTCTCTGGGAGAGATGATATTCCTTTTCCTCTGTATTCAATTCTTCCCAGACCAAATACATCCAAACAGAGAAATGTAAAAAGATGACATAGGCTATGGAAAAATGTAAAATCTGGCAGGGTTCCATATGGATCGGGATGATTTTCTAAGGACAAAGAACTGTGCAATTACTTAGCAAGGCCTCCATTAATCAATCCAACGCACTTGGGAACTTCTGTATTTTCAGCTCCAGCAAACTAGACAGAGCATGCATGATAGATAATTTAATTAAATGAGTGAAATCTTCCTTGTCTTAAAGACACTTTCAATATTCACCCCAACACTTGGATTAGTGAGACCCAAATCATCTGGTATATACCTGAAAAATGTGGCGTTAATATTCCAGAGATAGCAATGTTTTTGTGTGTCTGACTCCTCCTTTGAAACTGCACTTATGAAATGTTTGTGGAGGGATTCTTAGACTGTGCAAAATAAATTTAAACATGGTCCTTGATAGTCTAAGTGGAGAAAGGAGGTGTTCACGCAAATCAGTGTAGTAGACATGGAGAACAGAGTCAAATGCGTACGGCTTGTAAGAGTGGGTGAGTATTATTTGGTGAAGGTAGGACTTCAGTCTGGTCCAAGAGCTGGACAGATAAAAGCCAGGAGGAAGTGTGTCCCCTGAAGGGAAATTAGATAAGCAGGCGAGGCAATGAGCATCATGATTCAATAACGCAGGCTGGTTTAGAGGGAAATTCGCATGGGAGATGGTGAGAGTGGTGGGCTCCCGAGTCAAGCAGCCTAGGTTCAAGTCCCAGACGCCCCACTTACTAGATGGATGAATTGGGGAGTTAACCTTTCTGTACCTCGGTGCTATGAACTGTAAAATGAGGATAATAATTATTCCCACTTCATAGAATTATAGTGAGTGTTAAATGAGATAATTTGTGAAGTCACTTCTCAGTGTGCCTTGCATGAGAGTACTTACCCGTTATGATTACCATTTTCACTAAGACAGTGTAAATTGAGACTGGGAAAGACCTGAGGAAGAAGGAACACCATCTCGGCCTGAGACCAGGAGAACCTAGTTTAGAATTGAAGATAGAGACTTCAAACGAAACCTGTAATTGAGGAGAAAGAAGTGACAAAAACTGGCCCTGTTTCTCAAATTCCAGAAAAATGGGTATCCATGAGTGAAATGGCAAAGGAAAAATGTAATGAGTTTAATTCTGGATAACTGAATTGAAAGTAAGAATGAAACATTGTGTACCAGTTAGGATTCAACTATTCCACCAGAGGAGCAGAACCAATAGGAGAGAGAGAACTCCCATCGGTATACCTCATATATATGTATATTCACTTATACATGTAGATGTATATACACATATACATAAAAGCATAATATAGACATAGGGGATATATGTATGTATGATATGTACTTATTGCGTGGATCTGTGCCTGAAGTCCATGGAGCAGGCATTCAGAAAGGGAAGATCACAGGCAGGCAGGAACCCCATGAGGCCCGGCTGATCCTTGAAGTTCACAGGAAGGAAGGTCCAGGGGAAGGGAAAGCTCTCAGGCCTGATCAGTGTCTCTGACCTTCAGGCAGGGCCTATCCCTCCTTTTAAATGCTTCCACCTGACTAGGTGAGCCTCTCTCCCTCACCCCTACCCTCAGGATAATCTCCTTTTGATAAACTCAGTATCAGCTGATTTGGGGCTTTAGTTACATTTGGAAAGTCTCTTTACTGCAGTATCTAGTTTCTAGCATAGTATAGATTTTAGTTCAGAATCTATATTAAATTCTAGTACAGTACAGATTTTATGTAGTGTAGCTCCTAAACTACAGTGTGATTGAATAGGCGGGAGAAGATGTGTGTGTGTGTTCGTGCGCGCGACAAAATGGCCACTGCCTTTCTCCTGCCCGCCAGCGCTCCTTGAAGCCTACCCTAATCAGAAATATGCTGGAAAGGAAAGTCTGAGGAATGTTGTTCCTCCAAGCCAAGTTCATACATCACGGAGTCATCACACATTCCAGTAGAGATGACCTATATGTTATGAGAACAAGAGACTAAACATGAGTGAAAGATGCAGAAAAGTGATAAGAAACTGAGCTATTAATAAAGAGGTGACAGTGAAGTTTAGGAGATAGGAATTATTCGTCAGGAAAGAAGAGAGGGAAGAAGTAAGCAACTTTGGGCAGCGCCCGCAATTAAACTACCGTAGGAAGAATATAAATAGTGAAGGAGTAATGCAGCTGGTATGGTAGGGAGAGAACAATTAGAGGTTAGGAACACAGGAGGCAAAGACTCATATTGTCAAACTGCTGTCCTGTTAACACATCTCACGAACCCCCATTGTCTACGTAGTAGAAACAGTACGGAAACTTGTCCAAGACCCTTCACTCTACGACCCCGTCTAGTTTTCACTTTCCACCTTCAGTCAGTCGTCTGTACTCTTAACCCTCTGCTCTAACCCTGTTAGAGTAGGAGCTACTTCCCAACCACAACTTTCATGCTTGCCTGCTCTTAGAGTGCCCTGCCTGCTCATCTTTGCCTAGCAATCGCTTATTCATTCTGCACCGCCCACCTGCAACACTTCTCTGTCTTGCTTTCCTCAGTCCTCACCCCCATCCTATTCAGAAATAAGGATGTTGTATATTCTTCTGCTATTGCCCTTACTCTGTAAATAGTACATTCCATGATCGTGTCACAAATTGTGTAAAGGTACACAATTTTCAATTTCTCAAGGGCACATCTATGTCATGTTTACATTTCATTTCTAGCCTGGAGCACCATGCTTGACAAATAGCAGATGATTATTGCCTATGAAGAAATGAAAAAAATTATTGAATAGATGAACACATTAAAATATTTAACGGTGGCCCTCTGGAAACAATGCATTCCTTCCCCTTGTTGTTCTTTAACTCAGAGACTTGAGAAATGGCATTCTTGGCCTTGCATGAGAAAGTTATTTATTCATTCACCATTCATTTGTTTAAAAATGTGAGGTATCTTACTGAGAGGCACAATAGAAAAGATATTTGATGGAGGGTCTGGTGTCACAATGACCCTTGGTTGTCACCATAACAGTCAAGAAAAGACTACTTATTTGCAAGTAAATAAAATCCTCAAGCAGCTTGTCAAATTCCTGCTGTAGGTCACTGAGTCTGAAATGTGACACAGGGTGGACCAGTTCGGAGGGGTGAGAGCACAGACCTGTTATACATCAGGTCTCATTGCTGCTGGATTTGGAAGTAAGTTACAAGGAACACGTATTGTAAACTCCAGGAATGTCCAGAAACAATTCTGACTTGACAGGTGCTTCTTATCCCAAAATTGAGGGACTATGAACAAGGATCGTACTGATGGCCAGATTCCCAAAGGGACTCTTTAGAGGTAGCCACAGCCAGAAGAGAACATCCTTAAGTTACTACCGTATTTTGGACTATAAGATGCACCCCCCCAAATTTGGGAGGAAAATGGGGGTGCATTTTATAGTCTGAATGTAGCTTACCTGGCTCACTGGGGGGGGCTGCAGTGGAGCGGGGTCACTGCTGCATTTTCCTCTCAAATTTGCAGGGGTGGGGGAGGGGAGTGTGTCTTATAGTCCAAAAAAATACTGTACTTATGAAATGTCCTCTGTGACCCATCCCCTCCTGTAGTACCTTCCTGTATACAGTCAGAGTTTGTTCTAGATGTTGCTCATTACCCCCAATCCTGTAATGCTTCTTTTTTAGGCAACAGTAATGTAAAGATCATGATTACCATGCCCTTCTTCTGTCCTTGTCCATTTACTAGCAAAGTGGGGCAGAGGGAAAGGAAGAGGTGCCTTGTGGATCACGCAGTTGCCACGTGTGTACTTCCATGACTCCATCATGGCAAAGCAGCCTTACCTCCTGCTAACTCTCAGGCTTACTTACCCCTACCAGGGGGGTGGTTCCTTTCCTCACCTGCTGGTCTCTTAGCCAAGGGACCTGAAGTGACTGGGTGACAGCCGTACCTTAAGGTTTAATAAAACTCTTGATCTCTTTGTCCCTTAGGAGAGGTGTTTCTCATTTGGGAAACAAGACTTCCAGTGTTGATCCAACCTCAATATTGATTTTCTGTTTTATTCTCAATAAGTTTCAGGCAGACATAAAAGACTGTTTTTATTCATTTATTCATTAAAGACTGTTTTTAAATTGAAAGACTAATAACAGGAAGTAGGAATTATAACAAGGGAAACTCTACGATCTAGGCTGTGGGGGTGTCGTTGTTTCAGCATGAAAAACCCAGGTTCAAATCCTGGCTTTACCACCTACTGTTAACATGAGTATGTACAAGTTACTAAACCTTGGTTTGATCCATTCATTCAACAGAGTCCACACAAGTGACTCACAAAAGATTTTTATGAGAAAGAAATTAGATAATTGTACAGAAGAACCTATGCTAAGTAGACATTCCCAACAGCATCCAACACAGCAGTGCCAGGCCCTTCCCTTCTGCTTTCTAAACTGACCTGGGGGTTTCTCATCAGAAACAGAATGTGCTCGTCATTGTGCGTCCTCTCTAATCCTCTTAATTAAAATCCAGAGTGACCTCTGGACAAGATAACCTAGGAAACCAAAAAACAAATATGGGAATGTTTAAATTTTCTTAGTAACAAAAATAGCCAGAGTGACTGGTCTTTCTCAAGACTCCCTGGTGCATGACTAAGAGAATTTTGAAATGTCTTCTTCATTTCCCTACTAGGGATACTGATATTTTCCCAATATCCCACTTTTATCATCCGGAGAGTTGTGACTTTTCCCAGAGGATATTTCAAACTTTCCTTATGAGGGTAGCTTTGGAAATAAACTGCTTTGGAGTGGATTTCGGTACCACACCCCATGATTGTATACATAAATGCATAGATATATGCATATATAGTAGTTACATGTTTGAAGTTAGATCAAAGGTGAGAAAGTGAGAGAACAGAGCCAAACGAGGGCGAGTGAGGGGTGGAGGGAGAGAGCAGAGAAGGGAAATGAGGCTACAGATGGAGAAGTTCTCTAGGTCGATGGAGTAGATGGCGGAGCTGGTGCCGGCAGAGGTGCTGCTAGTGGTTAAGAACTTTGGCCCTGTGTTTAAACCCCAGCTCTGCTGTTCACTCTCTGTGCATCCCTGGCACACCTCTGAAGCTCTTTAGAGTTTGTTTTCTAATCTATAAAATGAGAAAAGTATTAGTACTGACTTCAAAGAGTCACTGAGATGAGTGGATGAGATTATAAATGTTGAGTGCTTTGTAGGGTGCCAAGCACAATTTAAGCACTCATTACATGAAAGCTATTGCTATATGTTAATGGAACTTTCTTTTGTCTTCCAAAAACATCACCCCAATATTTAACTTTCTTCTTGTAGAGCAAAGGAACATCCCATGTAAAGTTTCTCACTGTTGGCATGCCTGCTGGATAATGGTTTTTGCATTTAACATCCATTCCTACCCTTTCTCTTACCTACTTATATCTGGAAGGCTTGTAAGGACAATTCAGAGACTCATGTGTGACTAGTTGTGGACACGATGTATCCAATGAAATGGACTCGGGTGGTATAGGGACACCCAAAGACAGGGGACTAGCAGGTAAGGCTAGGACAGGAAGACCAGTTTTGGAGGGTGGACTCCACATTCCAGGACCAGGGGGCCAATCTGTGGGTGTCAGGAAGTTATGACACTGACCGCTGTGGATGCAGCAGGAGCAGCTCTTTCCAGATCTCAGATCTCAGCATTGCTCTGGCCGTGCTGCCTTAGATCAAAGTGACTTCTCCTCCTCCAGCCCTTCCAAGGGTTTTGCAAGCATCTGTTGCTCTGTGTGGAATCTCTCTGCTTAAATACCTGGAGCCATTTCCAGTTATTTGACATTGAACCCTGAGCTATATAACACCAATCCAAGCTCTTTCAATGCCTTTTACCTCCCTGCTGGAGGAGTTGGATATTGAACAGAACGGCCCATGACTTATCTGTTGACATCTGGGTATACGGCAAACGATGGGCATTGTGATGAACAGGCAAACAAACACAGAACAAGCAATAATAAGCACCAAAATTCAACCCCGCTCTTCCCAAAGCTGAGGCACCAGACATACTCAAAGACTTTCATGTTTTAACGAATCATTTGAACTCTTCGTTAGCCTGCAGGTACCATTAAAAGATTTCTATCTTCAGCGGGTCACAGTGTGTTTAGTCCAAATTTGTCGTTGTCAGCGTGGCTCAGATTGTTTTGCTCTTTTGTTTGGAAAGCTTGTATACCTGGTTATGTACACCCACGATGTGCTGTCCATTTATCCATTTATTCAGTGACTATTTGCTGAATGCCTTATGATAAAGCAGATACTCTCCTAGGGACTGGGAGCACAGCAGTGGGAGGGAAAGGAGAGATCCTTGCCTTCATGGATATTATAGTAAAATGAGAGAGAATGCCAAAAAAACCCATGAATCAATAATAGACTGTCAGATAGTGGTGAGGGCTGTGGAGGAAGAAAAAGCAGATAGGAAGGGGGTGCAGTGGACACAGAAGATGCCTCCAGAAAGGTGACATTTGACCAAGGGTCTCCATGAAGAGAGGCTGCGAACCATGTGGGTGGCAGGAGAAGAGCCCTCCAGGCAGAGGGGGTGGCAGGTGCCAAGGCCCTGACTTGAGAGAGTGCTTGACATGCGCAGCTCAGCACTGCGGTCAGGAAGTGGGTAACCATGGGGCAGAGTCATAGGTGATGAGGCTGGAGAGACGGCTGGAGCTAGACCAGGTAGTCCCCTGTGGGCCTTGCAGAAGCCCTTAGCTAAGAAACCATCAAGTGGAGGGACATTATCTGACTTATATTTGAGGATCATTCTGGCTTCCGAGTGGAGAAAAAACTTTGGGGAGCAAGAGTACAGGGAGGAAATCATGTAGGAAGTTATTGCAGTAAGACAGGAGAAAGATGTTGAGAGAGAGAGAGAGGTTTGAGTGAAGGCGGTTTGTTGGGAAGGATGTTCAGGGAAAGCGAGGGGAAGGGAGTCAGGGAGACAGGATTGGGCAGAGGGACATTCTCAACAATGACTCTTGCAGCAAAGGCTTCAGTCCGTCCCAGAAGCAGCATGGTTGGGTCTTCAGAGACATGTGGCATTGAAGCACAGGCCCCCAAGGCTTTGTAAGCCCTCACCACCACGCAGTCCTTGGACACTGGCCATTCCTGGGGGGTGAGGGTAACCTTGATGAGGCAGCAGCCTTGGATGAAAGGCAGTTCTTGAAAAGACAAAGTGGGGAGCCGTCAGCAGGCAACACTTCCACCCAGTGGGGGAACGTGTGCTTCAGACATACGGGGGGCATCTGGCTGTCTACGCGGTCCACCCCTTGTGTCCTCCGCAGCCCCTCGCTTCCTGTTCCTACAGCCTGCCTCACAGCACCTCTAGGATCCTGATCTGTCTCTTCCTCAGGGGGAAGACTGGTCTCATGGCTGCCACTGAAACTCACCTTTCTTCCTGGCCACTCTGGGTCCCCCGCCTTGGGTGGCACTGGTAGCTTATGCGGTGGGGCGACCCAGACCTCACCCCCGGGAGCTGTGAGGCCTGACCACCGTGTCATTCTGTTGTCTTCGTCCATTTATTGTCAAGACGGGGCAGAGGCGACCCAAGAGGTGCCCGGTGCATCGTCTGAGTGCACTGCCTGTTCTTCCCTGACTCTGCTGGGCTGCAGGAGCCCTCCTTCCTGCTAACAGTCAGGTTCATTTTCCCCTACGCGATCCTTGCCTGCTGGTCCCTTGACCAAGAAGCCCAAAGTGACTGAGTGACAGCTGTACTTTAAGGTTTAATAGAACTCTCGTGTTCCCTGGTAGAAATGTCCCTCCTCCGGGAAACGAGACCTCCAGACTCACAAAGCCTGGAGTTGTGGTGATGGGAAGTACACGTTTCTCATGGGGGTCACTGGGGGGAAGGGAAACACCGTTACCCTCACCTCTACCATGTAGTGTCCGGATTCATACATTGTCCCCTTTGGTAATACGGCACCATACCATGGCCATTAGTTTAAGGTACAGCCTTCTCCTCTTCTCCGAGCTGGCACCCGAGTTGCACCTTCCGAAGGACAGTGTAGAGCTCCATGGAGCCGGAAGCTGTGGCGCGTGGGAGATCTGGGGGATCCCGTGGGCACGAGTGTAGCGTTAGCAGGGTCAGGATTGAACCCCATTCAGCCCAACAGTAAAGCATGTTTCTCGGTCATCGTGTCATTTTTTTCCTGAAGAAGATAGCATCTTAATGACCAGTGTGTCCGTGGACCTTCCTCTGGGACCCTAACCTAGAAGAACCGAAACCTGTTGACCTTCATCCTCTGCACAGCTCTCTGTCAGCATCGCAGAGTGCGGATGCTCAACGGCGAGCAGAACCAAGTTGTTGGCATTTCAAAATTCACGTCCATCTAACTGCATGCCAACAAGTGACCTTCTCTCCCCCGGGAAACCCCATAACTTTCTCCCGTGGCACGGGGAGACCTCCCGGGGCCATGACTGCGTTACCTTCACGCGGAACGAGCAAGGGAGGGGTTTTGTTTCCCCTGGAGTGGATCGGCCTGCTGTGCAGTTTCAGCAGCTGAGTTCCGCGCATGAGGGTTACCTGCCTTATTTATCGAATGACTCATCGGGACAGGAGTGTGGGCAAGGCCCCTCTGGTGACATTCCACAGCTGTGCTGTTGTCCCTCCTGCTGTGGCCTAAAGGGGGGACTGGCACCACCCATATTCTGTCTGGGCGCATTCTTTTCTTTTTTAAAAAATGTTTATTTATTGATTCTAGAAAGATAGGAAGAGACATAAAGAGACAGACATCAGTTTGTTATTCCGCGTACTTATGCATTGATTGGTTGCTTCTTGTCTGTGCCCTGGCTGGGGATCGAGCCTGCTCCAACCCACTGAGCCGCCCGCCAGGGCTTTTCTGTGACGGAAATGTACCTTCCACGGTCTTCTTGTTTTCTGGGACAGCTTGCTCTGTGTGAAATAAACCTTCTAACCTTAGCCTTTTTCATTTAACATTTTGCTTTCCCAGGAGAACCCAACTGAGTCATTCCTAAAACTAATTGTTTATCAGAATAACGGGGGGCATTTTAACAACAAACTTCCCCAGGCTCTAATGCAGGAGTTTCCCATTCACGAGGCCTGAAGAAATATTCCCCAGGAATATGCGCCTTTTTAAGCTTTTTGTTAAAGTATAACACACGGAAAAGTTCACAAAGTGACTTTTGTGATGCATTTCAAATAATTGTCACAAAGTGTACATATTCGTGCAGCTAGCATCTCCTGGAACATCACTGGCCCTCGCCCTGCTCCATTCCAGGCATTCTCGTCCCCAAAGTCGTCACCGTCCTGACTTCTAACCCCACAGCCTAGCTTCACCCGTTTGTGAACTTCACATAAATGGGTTCACGCAGGATATGGCTGCTTTTGTTCAACATGGTGTTTGCAGGATGCATAAGTCTTGTTTTATGGGGCGACGGTTTCTTTAGTCTCACTTCGTTATAGCATTCTGTTGTATAAGTGTGCCATCATCTATTAATTCATTTTGCTGCTGTTGACATTTCTGTGTCAGTTTCTGCCTATCATGAATAGCACCACTTCGAACACCCCTGAGCCTGCCTTTGGTGAACGTATGTTCGCATTTCTGTTGGGTCTGTACCCTAGAGTGGAGTTTCTGGTTCAGACGGTGTAAGAACGCTAGTTCAGCTTTAGCTGCCAGCTTCCCAAAGACCTTCTACCAATTTACGCTCCCAGCAGAAAATAAGACCATCGTTCTCCATGCTTGCCGATAGTTGGCTCTACGAGTCTTTTTAATTCTGGTCACCCTGGTGGATGTTAGTGGTATTTCGTTACGGTTTCGATTTCAGTTTCTCTCATGAATGTTGAGAACCTTTTCAAAGTTTTGATTATTTGAATATCCTTCCTGATCAATTTTTTTTGCCTGTTTTTCTATTAATTCTCTCTCTACTTATTTGGTTGACTCCTTTTATTATTTGTACATTGAAAATATCTTCGTCTACTCCAACTTATCTTTTTACTCCATGAAGGTAATTTTTGATTAACGAAAGCTCTTCATTTTTATGTGGTCCACCTTACCCATTTTATCATTATATTTAATGCTTTTTTTCCTATTTGGAAATATTTGCCTATTCCAAGGTTATGTTTTCTTCAGAATTCCTATTTTTTAAAAGCTCCATGATTCTAATGAATTACCAGGTCTAAGAAATTCTGATGTTGAGTATTCTAAATCCATTAAATATTGTTACATACCAGAGGAAACATCTTAGCTCTGAGTCCATAACAGTGAGGTTTGGCCCAGAATCAAGAATATCTTCCCTCAAGCACCAGATAAAGGGAGGGGACTTAAAAATGGGAGTTTAATATCAAGGTCTGTTAAGGATGTGTGGGACAGACATTGTCAATGAGAAATAAGTGAAGTCAGATTGCTGTGTCAGGACCAGAATCTGGGGAAGCAGAACTGAGCAGCTTCTAAATTTCAGGGTCACAGGCTTAAAGGGGACATGGCCGTGAAGCCAAGCCTCAGGAAGAGAGGGTGTGGAGCCTGTGACCAGGCACGTCCTCCACGCCCTCACATTCGCGGTCAGCCTCTGAGTGTCGACCCTGCCTGTGTTGAAGTGATGTTAGATCCACCGCTGATCCACATTCTTAGCCCATCTTACGAAGTGGTACCACCACCGGACCACTGCGGTAAAATCCGTTAGAGCTTGGGAATTCAAAAACTAGCTTTCCATCCCAGCTTGACAATTTACATTTCTCTATAAGGTTCTAATGTAATTCTTTTTAAAGCAAGGAATGTGACCTTTGGAGCTACCGTGACCCTCAGGCTCTGGAATGAGACTCGTGTGGTTTAGATTTTTGCCTGTGATCTTGGGCAAATTACTTAATTTCTCTGTGTCTCAGTTCTCTTGTTTGTTGTTGAGAGGTAATAGTAATGTCTATTTCTTAGGATTTCCATGAGGATTAAATGAGTTAACATGTGAAGTACTTACAGTTTCTAGCACATAGGAAGTACTCAATAAATCTTAGATACTATGATCCTATATTACTTGATTTAATAATATCTGCAATATATTTTGAGTTCCTTATAACTAAAAATTATATCAATACACAAATAATTACGTTTCAAGACAACATAAGCCACAAATTCAGTATCTCTCAAATATTACATATTTTAGAATAATTTCATCGCCACCCCTTATTCACTATTTTACTTCAGAGGTCCATAAATACTACCCAGTTACTATTACCTAACTGTCAGGACTTACCGGCCCGAAAGTTGCCAGAACCAAAGAGAAATCATTGTTGGGGAAAACCATTCCTGACTACAAACAATAATGGGATGTTCCAGATCATCACTGAAGAGCAGTTAGTTGCATCTTCATCCTTCTTCAGGTAGCAGTGAGCCAGCTCTACATTTTGGCAAAGTAGGACACCAAATTGCAGGAAATTGTCATCTGATTTCAGATACCAGGATGGCCCACCACACAAAACCACAACTGCTCCCCCTAATGGCTGGTGCCTGTAATTGCATCCATTCACCTTTGAAAATGGTGTTAAGTCTAGTTTTCCAAGAACATTGAGTGTCAGTCCTTAACATTCTTCTATATGATTTTCTAATTTTATTTTTCAATTGAAGTTTACATTTAATATTATTTTGTATTATTTTCAGTTGTGCAGCATCATATACTTTACAAAGTGGTCTCCCTGATATTGCCAGTACCCCCCCCCCGCCCCCCGCACCATAGTTATTACCATATTATTGACTGTATTTCCTGTGCTGGACTTTATGTCCCCAGAACTATTTTGTGATGACCAATTTATAGTTCTTAATCCCTTCGCCTTTTTACCCAGCCCCCAACCTCCCTCCCCTCTGGCAACTCTCAGCCTGTTCTCTGTATCTGTGAGTCTGTTTCTGTTTTGTTTGTTTATATTGTTCTTCAGATTCCACATCTGAGTGGAATCATATGTTATTTGTCTTTCTCTGACTGAATTATTTCACTTAGCATAATACCCTCTAGGTTCATCCATGCTGTTGCAAATGTTAAGATTTCATTTTTTTATGGTCACGTAATATTCCATTGTAGGTATGTATCGCAGCTTGTTTATCCACCCATCCATGGATGGTCACTTGGGCGGCTTCCATATCTTGAATAGTGTAAATAATGCTGCAGTGAGCGCAAGGGTGCATATATATTGTCTGAAATTAGTGTTTTGGGTTTCTTCAAATATATAAGCAAAGGTGAAATAACTGGATCATAAGGCAGTTCCATTTTTAGTTTTTCGAGGAACCTCCATACTTTTTTTCTGCTGTGGCTGTACCGATCTGAATTCTCACCAACAGTGTACCATCTGGAAGTACTTTCTTTTTGAGATAGAGAAGAAAGCCTTAGGGTGATAGAGTCTTAAAATGAAAGTTGAGGAGATGCCAGAAAGGTGGGGGAGGGGCATGTAGGATGGGAGACACACTGAAGGCCGGTTTCGCTTGATCACGCAGTTCTGTGTGAATCCAAAACTGGTTACTCTGTACGTTGCCAGGAATCCCGTGCTCGCCCTAATGTAATATTTGGAATTGACAAAGGATCATTTTCCAGGCTGGAAAAGCTATTGTTTTATCGTCTTTCATTAACTATCCTACCATCGGGAGAACAATAGTAAGCTCACCCTACCTCACTAATTGCAACATTTGAAATTTAGAAAATGGTCAGAAAAGACTTAGCTATCTCCAGGTAATTTGAATCTGACTATAAACTGTATGAAAAATCCCAGTTTTCAAAGGGAAATTCTTTGAGGAAGAGACTAGGCAGCATGGCCATCCAAGCTTAAAGAGTGGCCTGACTCTTTGTCAGTGAAGTGATTTTTTTGTAATCGAGGTCACAGCAAAATCACTCATGGCTCTCAGAAGTCATCAACAGAACTCATTCTTGGCACGCCCCAAGTGTTCTCTGCCTCAGAGAATTACTTCCTAATTACTAAAACCTCGCCATGGTAGAAACAAATGTCGTTGGCTCCAACCAAGTGTATAATTGATTGAGAAGTTCAGTCTCAGTGTGACTGTGAAGAGCAGGCCGTGGGAGCTTTGCTGGGAATATGTGAGTGGGTGGGGGCCAGATCTGCTCCTCCTTGTGGGGTTTTGGAGTCTGATTACACGCCATGTCTTTGGAAATGAAGAGCTGTTGATATTCAAGAATAATCAAGGAAAGGCTCTTCCAGGAACGGAAGACTATGGAGGCTAATGATATCAACGTGGCTTATGGCCCCAAGGGCATTGGCTGCCGAAGTCCATTCGATATGACTAAGATATTAAAATAGCAGATGGGCGCTTACTGGATGGAAAAAGTTTATCCTGATGGTTAGTTCTACAGTCTCTTGGTTGAAAAAAAATGTTGGCCTCCGTTTCACAAGATGAACAGGAAAGTGGGCTCTGCGAAGTGGGTGGGAGGGTGAGGAGGAGAAAACCAGTCAAATCAAAGCGGCCCCCAGCAGGAAGGGTCGTGTGAGGAAGTGGAGGAGTTTATTAGCCCTGAAACGATGGGAGAGTTTTTCTCAGCTGTTCCCCGGTGTGGTGTGCCGACACTCCGAGCTGTGAGAAGTCGGACCAGGGCTCAGGATCTCCAGCTGTTGGTGTTTCCAGAGTGCCAAATCTCAGGGTGTTACCCAGCTCTTCTCTTGGTTTTCTAAACATGGCAAGAGTTTCTGGGAAGCCTTGCAGGCCGCATTGCTTAGCCAGTTTTAGCCACCACTTAGCCATCTGCAAAGTGCACTTTTAGCCATGACAGTAGCACGTTGTATTTGCAGAGCAAAGACGATTCTCCAGCGCCGAGGGTGCCTGCTGTTCATGCCGTCATGACAGGTGCGTGCACTCGTCTGTCACCTGTGAGAGCTGCCACAGAGCCCTGGTCCGTGCGCCAGCTTTCCACTGCTCTTGTGTCCCCTCTGCGACACCACGAAGCTGTGTTGTGCCCCTAGATGTCATCGCTGGTGTGATCCAGGACTTGCCCTGGGGGCAAAGGCAGAGTGGTTCCTGCTTCCACTCCTCCTCTGATTGTGATGATCTCGATGCTTCTTTCCCCACCTTTGCCCAGCTCCTTCACTCAGTCCAGCTCATTTTGTTTCAGCAAGTAACCATTGGCTGACTAGCAGATGCCTGACCCTGGGAACGCAAGGATGACCTGCGGTAACGTAGAGTTTAGTGAATCTCAAGGTTCTTGCCTACTCACCACATGGATCTCTTCCTTAGCCTTCCAGGGTTTGGTTCCGGTCTTTGGCATTCAACAGCTGTGTGAGACATTGGGCACGTTACCTCTCTTTTCTGTGTCTCGTATTCTCATTTTTACTATTATTTTGAGGATTCAATGAGCTAATACATTGAAGGGATTGGAATAGACCATATTGTATAGTAAGTGCTTCATAAATATTATCTATTATTATTACCCTCTTTATTTTATCGCTCAGTAAGAAGGCACTGTTTGATATTGGATATCTCATTGGCTATTTTTACCCCATCTGTCACTGCGTTTTATGCCTTGCTTTTCTCCTTTACTGTTCCAGGTGTGATATTTTAAAACGGCAGCTGCATTTCAAGCACAGTGAGGAGAAGAGCTGCATATTTTACTCTGCATGTGTTCCGCACACTACCTAACAGTGCTAGACACACAAAGCGTGCTCCAAAATCCACTGGCTGACTGAATGAGGGTTAGTAAAAAGAAAGACCACTTCTTACTTGTGATTTGCCTTGTATACCTTATAACTGGCTCCATAGCTTTCTCTGAGAGTTTCAGTTCTCCCTCTGCTACATATTCCTTCTTCTATCCTCTGAGTATCTTTTCCCTTTGGCTAGAACCAGGATCAAGGAATATGCCGTACAACATGTGGTACCATTTGATGCCTTTCTGAGAAGTGGCCTCTTTGAAGAAGCCATGAACCTGCCCTTCTAAATTTGCAGGGCTTTTTATTTATGGCCAATTTAGGCAGACAAGCCACTCAGCTGCCATTTGCCTCTCCAGGCATGTACTCCTGCGTGCTACTGTCCCAGCTCTCACCCTTTGGCAGACACTCCAGTAATAAGGCACATGTAAATCTTATGCAGCACTTACTTGGAGTCATAAAGATGTTGGAAGCAGATAGAAAATGGCCTGGGAGTTTAAGAAGTTCGAGTACAATCCCTAGCAATTAAGGAGAAGGTTCAGGAGTCACCCCAAGTCTCAAACTTCAAGTCAAGTTTTCCCTTTTTCCATGCGAGGCTGTTTCTTCTGCAACCGGAAAACTGAGATTACAATAACTAAGAAGAGGGCGGGATTGTGTGTCTCTTCCAAGTTGAAACTGAGCTTCAGATGCTTGTCTTTTAAAATCAGCCCTGACTAGAAGACAGTTTCTCTGCAGACTTGACTAGCCCCAGGAGACACTGTTTAGGAGAATTAGCTTCCCCCGAGAGGATGTCAGAAAACATCATTTCTCAATCAGGACAGAGAAGAAGAAGCCTTTGCTTTCTCTGAGGTCTGGAGGCAAGGGAATGATCCCTGAGAAGGGATTTGTTCACTGGGGCTTCTTCCTTCATCAGTGGAGTGATGATAGGTATGGGTGACCAGTGGTCCACTCCTTGGTCTGGTGTAGCTGGGCATGTCTGACTTGGAAAAAGAAGCCATGCTTCTGGTGAAATATCTGTAACTGTAACGCACGGAGGTGCCCTTTGTTCACGTTCACAAAGGGGCACCATGAACCCAGAGCAGGGACCTATGCGGGACGCAGCTCATGCCCCTCCTGCCTTCCTGTCTTCTGCCTGTGTTGTGAACCGCCTGGCTCTGACCAGGGTGGCCCCCAGACGGTTTCTGCAGCTGTCATCACTACCACCCCCGCCTACTACACGGCAGAGAGGACCACGGCTCCTGCACACTCACCGAACTTCCCCTGCGGGTGTTGGCTTCCTTGGGAGCTTCCTCAAAGTGCAGGGGTTCTATGTGGCCAGCTTTGACTGGTCGATGGCCAGAATGGAATAGATCCTTCCCTCCTCTGTCCCCTGGACTGTCTGTTCTCAGGTGGTCTCTCTCATGGTATCCTAAACAATTGAGCAATGAACTATGCTCCCTACCAAGCAGTAGCCAGGGGAGCCGATGTACATCCTCATGTTTGTTCTTTTTCATGGGCCACACTCCTCATTTCCCCCATGTTCCCTCAAAAAGGGGCAGCATGTGAAGTTTTGCTTTTAGGCTCTATTTCTAGGAAACTGAGCTAAATACACAGATGCATGCGACAAGGTCAGATAACTGAAATAAGTTAATTCAACGCCATTCACTCCAACCCAGTCTGGCTTCCACCAAAATTATACCACCGATGGTCTTCATCTCACAAAATTTTCTTCATCTTTGATATTTGGGGAAACAATGAACCGTGTAATCAGAAACACTTGGCCTCTGGCTCCTTTTTCAAACCATCTGCCTAAAACCTGTGTGTGGAGAGCCATGAAATGCCCTCTCTTCTGAGGCAGCTTATTGTATCTTTGACCATCTCTAATTGTCATTACATTGTTTTTAAACTTTCATACCAAGCCAAAATTATCCTCAACCCTCTGGGAAATGCTATCCAGTAGTTTAACCGTGCCTTCCAAAGTTACCAAATAATTCTTTGGTTCTGTGAGGTCAGCTATCCTGAGTTGATCAAAATTTCTGGTCTCCAAAAAAAAATATTCCCAATTCCTTCCTCTATTCTTAATATATTATTTTTTTTGAGGACTCTTAGCATTCTATTCTTAGTTTTCTTGTTGCGAAAAGTTTCCCAAGGTGTCAAAACTTGTGTGACTCAAATCTGAATGAAATAATGGGGCCTCATGAGAGGAATGGAATTGGAAAATGACATCAAGACACTTCTTTCTTTGTTTGTTTTTTCTGGAAGGGTGAACTTCCTTCATCTGTGGCATGTGTAAATGTATGTGTGGGTGGCAGGTTAGATTCAGGGTGTCCAGCAGACAATAGACAGCCTGTCCTGGACCTTCGGTTCGAACTTGGGAGAGTAGGCTAAGTGTTAATAGTCTGTAATGTAAGTTCTTTCTACAAGGATGTATTTTTTTATGTGTGTGAATCTGGTCCTTAAACAGTAGTAAGCACTTCAGTTCAATCTCAAGAGTTTATGGTCTTAGACATCAGAGCTGGAAGCTGATATAAACTGGAAAGAGATTAGGGCATGAGCTATTTTAAAGTTCACTGTGAGTTGATCATGATGGGAGGGAAAGCATTTTGTCTTCTCTAGTAAGAGAATAAGGAATAATGTGCTCTTTGTACTGAAGGAAGGGAAACTGTTGAGTAATTCTTCCCCAAAGTTGAAGATGGCGGTGGGGGTACATGGGGAGCAGCAGACGCAGAATGAGCTTGAAACCTCTGCTTACACTCAGTGCTTAGATACCAGCCAGTCAGGAAAATGCTGCTCCATTTTAGCACCTTTGAAGACCTGTCTCTGAGCCCCAAGCCCAGGAGGAGGTGTGTATAAACACAGCAGAGGTAAAGGAGCCCTCACTGTCTGCCTGGCACGATTCCTTGATGAGGAGTCAGCAGGTCTGGTTTCCTCTAACTGCCTCCTGCCATCACAACATATCAGAGATAAAATTACAGTGACAAGCAGGGCAGAAGCAGCATACCCCCCAACCAATGGGATTTGCCGGCTTGGGGTTTTGCATTTTGAATAAAGGTCTTTAATGGTTAAAACATAAGCTGCAACTGATAAAAAAAAATGTAAGGGTTAAATTAAAAAAAAAAAAAAAGTAAGGACCCGCTGACTAAATTTGATGGTGGAAAAGTTATCATATAACTACAGCTACGAAGGAGAAGATACAGTAAAGACTCTCTATTGTTTATTTTCTGACACTCCTATAAGAAATGTCTCCTAAATTTCTTGGAATCAGTATTAGATCTTCCTCCATGGCTCCTATTGATTCTTAGGACCATTGCCAATAGTTTTGAAGTGTGGTCTGGCTTGATAAAGGGTAATGGTACCTGCCCTCCCTTCCCCAGCATTCCCAGCACGGAGATGGAAACTTCACCCTGGCCTTCAGTTATCTCTACCATCTTCCAATGCTCAGTTAGAAAAATCTTCATGTGGAGACAAACGTTGTTTATCTGCACTCATGGTATTTGTTCAGAAAATGTCATCAGAGATCAGATCAAGACTGACCCTTGGTTTCCTAAGTCCCCACTGGAACATATGAAAATCAGGGGAAGAGCTGCAGGCAGTTTCGGCTTGGCTCGAATTTAACAAAATGTCCCAAGTGCAAGAATGCTGCAGCTGATGTTTGAGTGGCACAGAGCTCTGCGCTCCTACCTCTGATTTGTGCCCTAATCCAACGCACTTCGTCCTAGGTCTTCCTTGGTCTCTTATATCACCGTAGGAACCGTGACAAGTTTATCATTATGGTAACTGAAGAGGTCCTGTCTTGCTTACTTTAGGCCAATCCGTTCTTCTTTGTCTTTCCTTCTCTCCATCTCCCTGACATGCCCCTTGGCTTTATCTCTTTTTCTCGAAGAAAATCGTGCCTGGGGAACCTGCAGTAAAGTCTTATTCAATGAAAAGTACACCGAAGGATTATAGCATAGCAGTTCCAGATTCAAGAGCTGGATCTTGAGTTGAACAGAAAAGCCATGAGAGCTCACTTCACTGAAGGGCTGCCCTGGGCAGCCCAGTCTGTCCTCGTTCAAAAACTCTCTACCACTATGAGCTCACAACTTTGACTGCTCCTGTCATTCCATTATCGGGCAACTCTGATAGTTAGGAAAGTCTCTCTGACTGTAGCAGAAATTAGCTTCCTTATATTTCTGACTGTTAGGACTAAATCTTCTATTTAGAGCTGCACAAAAATAATCTGCTTCTAGTTTCACAGAGCAGAGAAAATACATAAAAATAGACCTTACACAGCAACTCCCTTCCTGTCATCTTTTCCGCTCCCTTGTTACCTCTTGCACACACGCACCCCCACTCAAACAACCACCTATTGTTTTCTCTAAGCAAAGTAAATATATTTTTCCTATGACTTGATAAACCAGGCAGCATTCTGGTTGCTCACTCTAAAAATACTTGAATAAGCTTTGTTCCTAAAGAGAACTTAAAAAAGAGAACAGCAGTAAGAAGAAAGGTTGGGAGACTTGTGTGTAGAGCAGCAGGTATTTTAGACATTAGGCTTGAGTGTAAGGTTCAGTGCGTCCCTCCATCCTTGGCCTAATCCACCCACAGATCGTACTCATGCCCAGGTATGTGCGAGCTTCCCTGCTTTATTGTCACCTGCTATTGGGTTGGGGACTCATGGCTTTCCCTGCCAAGACTTTGCTCCCCAAGTTGGATTTTCATTCTTGGCAGTCGTTTTTTCCTGGGTATGGCAGTTGAGTTCAGCTCCACTATTCTCATAGGTAACATGCTGATCTGGAGTAGACACATTCTTCTTTAGCTCCAAGACTGCAGGATAGAATTCATGCCTTAGGCATTGAACCAGCGAAGAGTTGCTGGTTATAGGAGACTGTTCTGTGTGGCGTGGGCCCAGCTCCCACTCAGGAAGGCCAGTGGAAAGTGAGGTCCGTTGCACAGGACCCACACCCATGGATAGGTTCTCCCATGTGGAATCAGGCCGCTTTGAGGCTTGCTTTTTGCTAAAACTCCCTCACCCTGAATTGAGGCAGCAAACACTTATTACATAACTTTAAAGTAACTTCCTAAAATCTATGCTACACCTTCCAAGGGTGAGTATAATCAGTTCAACCACCTTTCCCTTTGCATTTGCAAATATCCTTCTTCTGTGATGTGATTGGGGGCACCCTCTCCTTTGTTTTCTATAAAAGTTAACTACCTAAAGTGGACCTGTGCATAGTGAATGAGGACCATCATATAATGTGCCCAGAGAAGCAATAAAAGCTTGTCAAGGCAAGGGTCAGGGCACTCTCCCCTTGAGAGAGAGGCTGTGCCATCCCTTTTTCCTCCACAGCATTCGGTAGTCCATGTGAATTTGTCTCGTCTCAACCACAGTGTCTCGGACCCCACGAACCGGGGTCCGCATCAGCTGGTTCCACTATGAGAAGATATTGGGGGGAAGGGGGGTAAGGGAGCAAGGGAAGGGTGTTGATAGGAAAGAGAAAAATCGTTCCATACTGACCATGTACTGGTTTTGTAGAGATTTACTTCAAAAAAACTCTGGTCTCTGATCCTCCTATAATTAATTCTTCCATGAAAATTCAGCATGAAGTCACAAAAAATGCTGAGTTGGAAAGTAGAAAACTGTTCCTGAAACTTTTAATAAGTAAATTTGCCTCTCCAGGCCTCCTTCTCCTTATCTATGGATAAGGTTATCTTTAAGATCAGCGTGGTGCTGAGGCTGTGTGATTCTAAGGTTTTAACCCATAGGGACTGTGGGATGACAAAGTTAATTGGAAGAAAAGCTCCAGGACCAAAGTAGTTAAGTAGTAATTCCATATTAAAAAGCATTTGTTGAATATTTAACGTTAAGTAGGTATTAGCTGTTAATCTTTAGCCAGGCTGGCTTCAATATTTGACATTTAAATTAAATAATCATACCACATTTAATAATAAAGTCACTGTATGTTAAACAAATACTGCTTTGTTATTAAAACCATATGTGAGAGATTCCCGTGTTTTCAATAGCCATGAGATCTTCATTTCACATAGAGCACAGTACATGTACTGTACTATGAAAAGCGGAGAAGCTATTTATGTCCACCCCAGATGATTATTTTAAAGGAACGGGTTGGGTTCGACTTTCCTACTGATCCACCTACCTAAGGATCTGCTCACCCATTACGTAGGTGCTGTGCGTGAGGGAGCAGTGCTTCCAGCAACCTGTCTTCCTGACTTCTTATTGTGTTGTACCTGAACTGATCAGCTTGAACAGCGATTGCTACAACTGCCAATCAAACTTTCACCTCGCCCGCATGATGCCAAGAGATTTTATTGAATTGATTGGCAGGAATGTAAACGTTTCTATTTTTAACGGCTCCCTGGGATCATAAAAGACATTGCCTTAAATGGAATGCTCCCATTTCCATCCTTCTCTCACTTGAACAAAGTTGGCAGTCACCAAACGTGAAATACGACGGAGTCTTTATTGCTTCACTGTACCCCATTTTCTCCAGGGCTGGTAATGCGTGTTTTTAGTATGGATATATTGACAGTGTCCTTGCAGCCCTTGTTCATACCAACGATATATCAGTATGTCCACTGCCTCTGGGATAACAGAAGGCAGAGAGAGCGGAAGGAATGAGTAACAAGAACAAGGGACCTGTGTTAATGTATGTAAGTGTGTTTCCAGCCTACTTTTGAGGTGGAGCCTGTTGGGGAAGCCTTCACATTTGTAAGAATCAGTTATCTTGTTGAAGTGCCATGCAAAGGCATATTTTAAAATATACTAATCTTTAAAATTCTGGGAAGTGCATGAGATCAATGTATATGTTATGTTGTGTTTCACATTAGCCATGATATGCACTAGAAAAAAAAATCTGGAAGGGGCTTCAGAGATGATCTAATCCATACCTGCATTTTAAAGATAGTCAATAACCCAGAACATTTAAAAGTTTGACCCCAAATCACACAGCTAGTTAGTAGTAGAGTTTGCAGCCCAGCCCAGGAGAAATAATTCAATCCTTATACCGCATCTTCATTTCTTCTTCTTTCTTTTAATCAGTCAAGTGAAAGTATGATAAATCCTGACCTTCCCATTCTCTTCCCAGATGAGCTGTGAGCACCTTTTTTAATCTTATAATTGCCTCCTGTTTTATTCTATCCTTGTGATCAGCTACAGCCACCTAATTATGACAACTTGAACAGAGACAAAGGGGTCAGCAGTGACCAAGGACTGGTTCTTCCTGGTATCTTAATTTCTTAATTTCCTTTCTATTTTAAGAGGCCAACATCCTCTGCTTCCTGGTATTCCACTGGGGCCTGGATTTGTCACGAATGTGGTCTCACTCGCTGATTCTCTGAAGTTGTATCCCATGAGTTACCCTGGGGCCTAAAGTCATTGCTCAAACGTAGGCTGAGTCTACACAAACTATAGATGGATCCTTTAGAACTGTCTTGGCTGCAAACCTGGATCAAAGTTGTCAGTAACAGTATTGACTTGGTGACATGATTGCAGTAACTAACTCCCCCAGGAGTTTGGATTTTGTTTGTGGTGTGGCTGGGTAGAACAGAGCTGAAGTCCGAGCATGCGCTCATGTGCTATACCAGAGTCTTTAAACGGACTCATAATAAGGCATACTGGCTCCGGAGACATGATAGGACTTTCTCAGAGGGAAAGGTTTTGATCAGGGGAAGAGGAATGGGAAGAATAATATGTAAATGGAATGAGGGGCCTCATGAATTCTTGCCAAAAATGCAACCTGGATCTTTTCAAACTTCTTGATCTACAGTACTGTCAGTTTATAGGAAAAAAATGGAGCAAAGAAATGTACTAACTCCATTGGCAAAATCCTGAATGTGGGGCACTCAAACACTCCCAACCTGTGACCTTCAGAACTGTAAGAGAATAAATAATGTTGTTTTAAGCCACTGAGTTTGTAGTAATTTGTTACAGCAGCAATAGGAAGCTAATACAATGCAGTAAGCGTATTGTGGTTCTGTTTTAATTTTTTCATCTTTTACAAGTTAATAGTACCACGTGTACAGAAGACTAAAACAATGCTGCAAACTAATGCAGCGTGTATGGTTAAAATCACATGTGGGGGGAGTATTGATAATGCAAGATTGAAGTCGAGTTGGTAACCTTGAGGATGGGAAATGGGTACGTTGACATTTGCTATCTATTTTCTTTGTTCCTGTGTTTCTCTAGTTCTGAAATTAAAAGTGCCCCCTCATGAAGATCACTTTTCCCTACTTTACAATTCTTCCCAGTGCTGAATTGCCTGGAATGGTTGTTTTGTTTCCCCTCATTCTGTCACTTTCCCCCGTCCTCAATATGCTTAGCAGATAATTAAGGGGGGTGGGGGGTTCTGCTAGACCTTCTAGTGGCCTGGAGGAGCTAATGGAAGTGTAGGGTATGGAGCTGCTATAAGAGAGTCAGTTCTTATTTGGAAATGCCAGCCTGGAACTCGATGGTGCTGGTGGATCTTTCGTGTCAACGGTTTCTCTTTTTATGTAAAACTACACTAAAGAGGAAACCACTCTCTGTTTTCCACGGTGGATTTACTGAATTTGGTATTTTTCTAATTGTATAATATATACTAGGGAAAAATAGTACCATGTCCTTTGTTTCATGTAGATAAGAATATTGAGGCATATTTTTAGAGCAAATGTTACATTTACTTGCTTCCTTTTACAGAGATATATAATTCACAGGTTCTCGGTGATAGCTATGCACCGGAATTAATTGTAGGTTTTGTTGTTTAGTATAATTTCTAAGGCCACATCTTGTACCGAAACCAGAAGCTCAGGAACAATAGGGAATGCTACTTTTTAGTTAAAGAGGTGGCATAGTCAGATTTTGCTTTAGAAAGAGAATTTTGATAATAGTGTGAAAAATGAGCTATAATGGAGAGATACAATAGAATATCCAATTAAAGAACTTTTGTAGTAAAGGAAGTAAGAAGCTGATGTGCAGCTAAAATAAGAAAGTGTAATTGGAGGTGAGAAAGCGACAGTAGATTTGGAAGAGATTTCTGAGGTGGAAACAATATTTTGGTAATTCAAATAACGTGAGGGGATTATTAGTGTAAGATGTATAAGCCAAGATAATTCTCGGGTCTGCTGTGATAACAAAGAGAAACACAGAGATGTCTCCTTCACCATCCCACTATTGCAAGCCTTTGAAATGTATAGAATATTCCCTTTCAGAGATGCTCACTCCTCTTTTTACAGTAAGTAAGGTGGTGAGTGGAACAAGATTTCCTTGGTCTTATGCAATTTGTATATGAAGAGGGAGAAAACAGTGCAGAGGATTCTGGGAAGAAAAAAGGTGTGGAGGTGTGCCCCCACCAGGTGGCTGGGTCCCTTTATTCCTCTGAACGCTCGTGATGGTGATTCCAGATGTACGCCATTCTCCTCGTCTTCAGTCCTACCAGTTCAGTACCAGTGCCACCTTCGTAGCCACCAAGGGTCTGGCTGACGTGGCAGTTTGCCAGCAGTTCTGTGTTCTCTGGACATGGGCATGGCTTTACCATGGTTTCTGCCATTGGGACCCATAGCCTTTTTCAAGAGGAAAACGGCATGCCTGGGTCTTCCCAATTTCCTAAATAAATTACTACTCTGTGCATGAGAATTCAGGATAAAAACATGTGTGTTTTATTCCTATGTAGTCATAGCTAAAAAACATGTCTCTAAACATGGAGCAACTATTCACAACCTAATTAACTAGAGTTCTGGATATTTTTTTTAGCATCCAATTTCCTACCTAAGTTTTCCTTAGTTTATTGCAGTCAGGACATCTTGTCAGGAAGCAATGCTAAACCTGCAATTCATACGTACATGTGTACTGGATGAGTATTTCAACGGAAGTCTGAGTTCTGCAAGTGTTTTCATAGAAATGAAGGCTCTCGTGAAAGCATATGATGGTACCTAAGCTAACAATGGTCTGTCCTTCCCAATGATGGCAACTCTGATACATGGCTTTGATAAAACTGAATCTTAACATAGGCTTTTTCATTTGGAGAAAAAAATACCAACGCTGTCACTATTCATGCCAAAGACTCGAGTGCCTTTGAGCCGGTGATGACTCATCGTATCTGGGTGGCTACCTTGGGAGTGAGTGGGACCCAGGGAAAGGCTGCGCGATCATATCTTGAGCCATTTCTTTTGATGTTGGAGAATAACATGACGTGACATTTTGTTACCATTAGCCAGCCGGCTACTCCAGTTATTAGTCAGAGCGTGTGTTGACCAGCGTGCTAAATATAGCGTCAAGTTCTTTCCACATGTGTTGGGGGAGGAAAAGCGGAGTAGGTGACAGTGTTTGTCGGATTACTTAGCTACCACTTTCCCTGCTGTGAATGAAAATGGTCTGAAACCTTCCTGGCATTCCCTTGCCTCACCTTGGAGGACAAGTGTCAACACAGAGAGGGTGTTTGGGGCCTCTTTAACAACAGGAGAGTCTTTAGCAAACACCATGATACCAACTTGCGTTCAAAGCCGCTTATCCAGTGATGCCCCTCGTTTCTTCACAAAGAGCCCAGATGCCTCTTCATGGGAATGGCTTGCATTGGAAAGGCAGGGCTGGCTGGGTGTATTTGTCACTTAGGGCTTTGGTGCTTCTGGACAGTGACCGAGGAAGTCACAGTGGGACCCCCTCCAGCATATTATGATGGGCACCGTAAAAGCAAGCCACTCTTCGCCTTTGCCGCCCTGACCCACCACTAGACAGGTTCTTCTTTGAATACCAATGATGACCATGCCATTTTAAAAAAATGAGCCATTTTTCCCATCCTAGCCCTCAAAATACTATGAGTATAGTATAGGCGAATAGTGTAGTCATAGGCGATTGCTGTTGTCCATTTCTGCATTCATCAATTAACACTGTATTGACCTCTATTGATATCAAATAATTGAATTATTCAGGTACCCAAATATAAAAATGATACAGCTTCTGCCTGTTGTTGATTAAAATCCAGTAAAGTTGTTTTGTGTTGTTCACGTCTTTCCTATAACTAAATCTTTGGTTAATTGGTTGGAAGACGATTCATATCCACTGTCTTGCATCAACATGTGAATGAAATTCCCAATTAAATGAAAGCAAAATTCAAGAATATGGAAACATCTGGAGTCTGGCCTCTCCTTTTAGGACTTACTTTGAGAGTTTGATGATTGAGGAAAATCACAGCGCTCATTGTATAATAATTGATGCTGAATTGTAGGTAATATGTAGTCAGCTTTTGTTGTTCTGTGACAAACATTATTACAGTCAATTTTAGAAGAAACTTAGTTCATCCCATTTGGCTGTACGGGCTCACACCTAATAGCAATTCAAACCACAAAGCTCTCCATCTCTATGAGGAGTCAAAATTCTTTGACCAGCCTCTATTTTCCAGGCACTGTGCCAAGCAGCTGAAATTTATTAACCTCCAAAATTCTCATCATAACTCTCTCAGGTGGGCACTGTTATTATTTCCATTTTACAGAGGAAAACGTCTTAGAAAATGAGGAACTTAACCAAGTTGGCCTCACGAGATCCATGTGCGTTTGACGTTAAAACCTATGCTTGTCACCACCATGCTCTATGGCCTAATCATGCCAATAGAAAGTCACTGTCACATTAGGATGAACCATCTGAGCTCCCGTAGGCTTGCTTAGGTGCTGAAGCAGCTCAACGCTAACTATTCTTCTGTAGGATGCAATGCGCATGTGAGATTTTTGGTGCAGGCACCAGAAGGCATGTTGCAGTGAAGGACCCTGGGTTTCAGAATCAACCTGGCCACACCCTGCTCCTGCCACTGTTAAGTGTGACTTTATTGTCAAACTCTTGCCCGCTCCCATCTCCAAAAGGAACTGGAGTTGGAGAAAGCAGCTACGGTTTTGGAAGGAAAGGCCAGGTTCACGCCATGGCATCCTGGCCATTTGGAATGAGCACCAAGTGGCCCACTAGGTTACCTCTAACCAAACATCGCCTGTTTCAAATTCATGTGAGCAACTGGGTGCCAAGAAATTTGCTGGCCAGTGTAAACTCTGTTTCCCATTCAGTACTCTCAGGCACTCCATCCTCCCTTTAAAGAAGAGAGAATTGAGACTTTGAGTGGTGAACTGACTTGTCCGTGAGCAGACTTAGACGCTGGCTAAGGTGAGATATCAATTCAAAGTCTAGAACGCTTCTCGGCTCCCCGTGCTGCTTCCCAGGACACAAGTACACACTTACACGCTCACCTGAAACCGAATCTCAACACTGAACACACATTGTTTTGAAGTTTATCAACCTCTCTGAATATTCAACACTTTGCTACTTTTCTTGATGAGATCTGAAAGAAAGTCTGTGTTCACTCTTTCCCTTTGAGAATAAAATGTGTTTTCAGAATTTTCCGTGTCCGGAGGCCTTAAAAGTTAAAAAAAAAAAATGCTTAGCAGTTTTATAGTGGCCACATGTTAAGAAAATCTTCCATTTCCCCCCATGGTGCTGACCCTGTCCTGGATCCCACGTTCAGGGAATAATGGTCTTTGTTACTGTGTGCGCTCTATACAATGACCCGTGGATTCGGCTTGAGCTCTGGTCCGCCGCATACTTTGGATATTTGCGAGTCAGTGGGATTTGTTTTCTGTTAGGCTGCCTCCCCACAAGGGAGAGGTGAGAGACAAAGAGGCCCCCACTCACTTTCCCTTCACTGGTCTGACCAGTTTAAAGTGAGCAGGAGCCCAGAGAGATTTCTCACTTTCCACTTCCCACTATCAAAGTAGGCAGTGGACCCAGGGGCGTGTTTGGAAATGGCAGCTGCCTGGTGCCTCCAGGGCAGCTGAGTGGGAACAGTGAAAGGAAACCCAGCCTGGGGAGGCCCATGAGTGTCCCATTTCATCCTGAATTTGGACTGGGCTGTTCAAGGTCATACGCAGAAGCTGAACCAGTGACCCACAATTTGATTCCTTCAGTTTGGAGATTCAGGTCTTGAAAGACTTCGCATTCTCTGCTCTCTCCTTCTGCCTGGACTTCCCAGGCACCCCCGCCCTAATGTCACACAACACCCAGTCCTTTGAGCTGTAAGGCTGGCTTCAGTTTCAGGAGCCTCAGGGTGCCAAGGTGAACATGCCTTCCTTGGGGATTATCGTTCGCTTTTCTGATTAACATCTCCAGACAGTTAAAAAGAATCTCCATTTTTCATCACTAGAAATATTTTTAATCATTCCCAGCTTTGTTTTTAAATGGCAATTGGAGAGTACGCTGTTTTTTCTTTAAGTGATGATATTAACGAGATGAATAAGCTAGGTAAGGGAGAACTTTCTGGAAAGAATCACTAACAATAAAAATATTTTCTCCTCTATGAAAGCATTGCTGGCTCAAAGAACACAGGCGAGGGAAAAGAACTGCAATAACAAACTGTAAATGGGGAAAGGTTGACTCTGAGCTCCCCTTACCCTGAATCACCGCAGAGGTCACTGCTAAGCACTCTGAGTAAATATGAACACTAGCACCGGTCCATGCTTCTCTGCTGCGTCCTGCTTCGGTGCTCCAAGCCAGCCTTTCAACCTCGTCCTGACTGGCAGTCTTTTACCTCCGTGCTCCCTTTGCTTTTTAAGTCTTACTTATTTTCTTAACCTGTTAGTGTGTGTAACATTCCATTTTTAAATTCTTTTGGATGAGATAAGAATATAAGTAAAAACATGTACTACGTGTGTGTGTGCATACAAGTTATAAATTATATTTATTTTTTTCTGTATTTTAATGTATTTTTATTTTTACTTTAATTGTTGTTCTTGTACAGTTTTCTGTCTTCTACTCCCATCCCAGCCCATCGCCCCCAGCCCTCCCCAGCTCCCTCCCATTTCCACCCCCTCCTAGCTTTTGTCCATGTGTCTTTCATACCTGTTGCTCTAAACCCTTCCCCTTTTCCCTGGATATTCCTATCCCTCTCTCTTGTTCTCAATTTCAGTGTCTCTGGTTATATTTTGCTTGCTTGTTTGTTCTGTTGATTAGGTTCCCGTTAAAGGTGAGATCATATGGTATTTGTCTTTCACTTCCTGGCTTATTTCGCTTAGCATGATGCTCTCTAGTTCCATCCATGCTGTCGCGAAGGGTAGGAGCTCCCTCTTTCTTTCTGCTGCATAGAATTCCATTGTGTAAACATAAAACAGATGAATGAATTAATAACATAGTTTTTCCCACAATTAGTGTGCCTCTCTGTCTCTAAGTTATATTAATGCAATCATTCTCTACTTGCCAGTAATTTAGAACACCTAGGAAGATTTCAAATATATAGTTTTGCAGCCCAGACCTCAGTCAGACTACAGACATTGTGACTTCAACGTGCATAGGAGTGGAAATGTCAGGTGGCTACTTCTTGATCATTTATGCATACCTATCACTTATTTATTAACACATGAATGCATAAATTCAAGGGATACAGAGACAAAGTAAACACATTTCTTCTTCTTGAAGGGCTCATTGCTTTTTGACTCTATTGAGTCTTCAGAAAACAGAGCTAAATGAACGTCAGTTGACCATGTAAGAAAAATTTCTAAGCTCATTCCCTTGAAAGAATTCCTCCGTAGTTGATGAACACGCGGGGGGCTATCCCCGTGGGCAGTTTGCACTTGGGATTTCTCATGGCCCATGTCCTATGACTTCACGGACAAGGCTAACAGCTCACTTGAATCAGCTCCACATTTCTCATTAAGTAAGGAAAAATTAATTCTCATTATGTACAAATAGTAGCCATAAAAAAATCCAGACTATAATTTTCCCTTTTAAGTCTACATCTCTGTCTGGAAGGAGTCATTTTATTTAAGTGTTGACCTATTAGTTCATACTATTCCATGAGAAAAATCAAGTTTCTCTGGCTAAAAAAAAAAATAGTCTAATACCATTGATCTTCACCATGTGTATAGCCTCGCATTTTGTGTGAGGGTTATTACTAAAAGTAGTAGATAAGGGTGCATTTAAACATGTGAATGGCAACAGTGTTAAAAATGAAGATAAGTAATCCATTGCAATGCACGGATTGAGGACATGGAAACTTTTTGAAGTGACTTTATTAATTCTTCAAGATCAGTGCAAGTCTCACCCTCATGTACCTAGGGAAGGAATTTACATAAAAGAAAAGAATTAATAGAAGCCATTTTCAATACTCTGGTATATTCTGTGCTTTTATGTAGTATTTTTCATTTTAAAATCTATTTTAAACACCTTGGCAAACTGTCTGGTACATGCTGTTATATATCAACAAGTGCAGTAGAGTCTGAGAGTTAATACCCCGGTCTTAGGAGTCCACAAGCCCTGGGTTCAACCGGCTACATCCCTGGTCATTAAAAGGCTGCATTACTCAGTCCTCTACAAAGCCTCCATTTCCCCATACGTAAAATTGGCAGAATGAGAATGTATGCCTCTTAGGTTTGTCACCTGATGGCCATTGGTGCCCAGTTCCTGGCAGCACTGGGTGTGCCAACAGGAATGCCCGATTTAAAGCGCGGTGAAAGTGAGGTGAAGAAGAAAACTTCATTTAGTGCAGAACACCTCCATTGTGATGCGGCACCACCATGGAAACAGCATGGCGATCAGGCAGGCTTTCCAGGCCCCTCTCAGGCTCCACAGCTCTGCTCCGCTCCCGGCAGGTCTGCTTTGCGCTGCGTTGGTTTGCTCTGCGCTGCGCTGGTCTGCTCCACTGGGGGCCAGCCCACACGGACTGGCTTCATTCTATTCCTCAGTGTTTCCGCGTGGCCAGAGAGATGCAGTCTTTGGTTGAAAGGGAAAGTACCCTCTCGGAGCCAGGCAGGTGCTGCTGGCTTATACTATAGGAGTCCCCACTCCTGGTCCCTGATTGGTCTATCGTGATGCCAATGAGCCAAATTCTCACAATGTGATTGGTCTAAAAGACACGGTCCTGCTGGGTCAGCATAGAGGTATTCTGGTGGGTCAGAGGTGTGCAGCTCCGGTTGGATGGGGAAAGCCTCAGTCCTGTTGGTGGACATAGGATTCCAGGAGCTCCTTTTTAAGGGCTGGCTCAGAAGGCAGAAGCATCGTGAGTGCAGAGGCAGGCAGGTCAGTGCAGGCTTCTCCCTGACGTGCAGTTTGTGTGAGAGGTCCCTGTGTAGAAATGGCTGCGGGGCTCTGTTTTTTCAAACTTCAGCTCAGTTAGCCACCAGAGCCCTTCTTAGTAGGTGTCTCGTTTCTCAGGGTTCACAAGGTTGTTGTAAGGATTAAATGATAATGTGTACGAAGCAGCTAGCACCCTGCTTGGCCCATCATGCAAGCTCAGTACAATTTATCTATTATCGTTGTTATTGCTATTGTTTTTGTTATTGTTATTACATGTGGCTTGACCAATATGCTGTGGTGGCCACCTGATAGTTGGTATGTATCTGGGATTCCTCGGGAACTTTCTCTATACCTAGTGCATATTGTAAGAGCAGTCATAACTGTATAATATGCGTGTTATTTGACCTGTTTGAAGAGGCTGTTCAAACAGATCCTTAAGGTTGTTTACAAGATATGTATTAAACACTTAGTGATGCGGACACCGGCCAGCAGTGTCCACGTCATTATGGATGAAATAAAACATACACACAGACTACTGAGTCCGGTGGAGGAAATAGGACGACAGCATGGTTTTTCTGTCAAGAGGAGCCAAAGCCGTGGCCTCTGCCATCACAGGCCTTTATTCTAATAATCATCCCCTTACATTCCAAGATGGATTCCCTCACTATCCCGGTTACAACAAAGGAGCCAAGGCCCCTCATTACATCACAGAATGACATTAGCAAATGAATAGGCAGCCGGTTACACTGGGCCTGCAGGTGCTTGCAGGGTGAGGGGGTTTCAGCAAAGAGCAAATCTCAAAACAGCCTAAGTATAAAGCAAATCTGATTCCCCACGAGAGAACCCATCTGTGGGTGTGGGTCCTGTGCATCTCCGAGTGGGAGCTGGGCCCACGCCACGCAGAGGGTCTGCTGCAACTTAGCAGTGTACACACCACAGAAACCGTAACATCTGCCACTCAGAACACCTCCGATATGTCTGCTCAGCTTTTAAAACCAGGACATAGCATTATATTGCTATCCAAAGAGATACTGGGGAACTGTCGTAAGGTGCAGGTGTATTTTGTTTCCCCTCTATTCTTTGAGAATCTTGATTTCCTGCCTTCAGAAGAAGCCGTGCAATCTAATTAAGCCAACTGCTATTGCAAATGACAGCAGCTAATTTCTCTTTTTCCAGAAGGAAATAAACTATATGCAGTTAGCATATAGTTTCTTTCATCACTGCCTTATTACTTGGGGCAATTGGAAGATTAATGAATGTGTTATTTTCTGTAATAGCCTTTCTATTCTGCAGAAATACCTAGCCCACTCCCTTAAAGATTTACATGCCACTTCTTCCTCCAAGCACTCTGTAAATGCTTTGTCTTAGTGAAAAGGTGGTGATTAGGGAACACAGATTCATCAGTAACTGAAGTTCAAGGACAAAAAATCGGGTAGGTTAATGCAGAACACTAAATCCAATGATATGGCAAGCTATAATCAATCTCAGCTGACACACACAGTGATCCTGTTGAAATGACTGTCATATTAGTTGAGAAGAATAAATGTCCCCTAGTTTAAGTAATAGGTAATGGTGGGGGGAGGAGAGGAATAAAAGAAAAAAAAAAAAAAACTAAGAAAACTCACATAGTTTTGAGAGGAGTTGGCCAAATGCTAAAATATGGAATAAAACCCATAGTGACTAAACTACTAACAAATTCACTAAAATGTCACCGTAACAAATGAGATGTCACCATCTAATTTGGGATCACAAGGCTTACAGGCTCATGATATCACCTTTGATTTTAGTCCTTCTAGAATTCCAGATAAGCATGGAACAGAAGACTCGAGGGCATTATCTGTCGCATGAATGTCGTCATGTAGGAGTATTTTTACATAGAAGAAGAGGGTGCAAAGGGGATAAATGTTGATGGAAGTCTTGACTTGGGGTGGTGAACACACAGTACAGTGTACAGATGGTATACTATAGAATGATACACCTGACACCTGTATCAACCAATGTCATCCCCATAAACTCAATAAAAATTTTCAAAGGTCTATGCATTTTATATATTTATATTTAAAAGGCATGGCTGTAAAAGAAGGAAGAGATTTTCAGATTCCCAGCAAACATTAAGGTCTTTTCCATTTTTATAAAGTGGCATTCTGTAGGTCATATTTTAAAGTTATTTTTTATTTTAAGCCACTTTAATAAGGTATAATTGACATACAAGAAGCTGTTCGTGTTTAATGTATACAACTTAATGAGTTTTGAAATAAGTATACACCCAGGAAACTGTCACCACAATCTGTGTCATAAAGATATCCATTTTCTCCATTCTCTTCACTGGTAGTATTTTTCTGTGAGAAGAACACAACGTAAGACCTCCTCTCTTAGCAAATTTTGATGTAACACAGTATTGATAAACTACAGGCACTAAGCTGTACAGTAGATCTCTAGGACTTGCTCATCTAAATCCCATCTTTTAAATACTGACTGCACTAACATATTTAGTTAACTTGTTTTTAGTTATTGTGTTAAAACTTAATAGCCTAGGGAATATAGAAGTAAGCTCTTTGAATTCTAACTCCACCCTAAATCCCTCTCCTAATCATTGGTCACCCTCAACCCTTTCCTAGTTTAACCAAACTTTTAGCGTGATACAAAGGTACCACCGAGTTGTGGCTTGTCCCTCCTGTCAAGTCATTTGTCATCTCCTCTGTCTTGTCCCACCATTGTCCAAGTGTCTGTGGTCCGAGCCTCCTTTCTAAACTTCGCCACTTTTGTTTTCCACGACTCTCCGGCCCATCGCTCTTCACTTTCCTTCCTACGGTATCCATCCTCCCTCCCGTTCCCTAACATCGCCCCCTTGCTTTTGCACTCACGCTGCATGGATTGTGTAGCCGACACCTGTTATTAGCAGTTTAGGACTTTTCTTTTTCCTTTGTGGTTAGTAAAGTAAGCAATAACGTCATCTTATTTTGTTTCTAATATCTGGCTCGTAAACTATTTTTGTTGTAAGAGCTGATCAGTGGCTTTAAATAAAATTGTTTTAAAACCTCAGGATTTGTTGAGGTTACCAGAAATTAGAGTGAGTCATTACATGTAACCAAGAAGAACAATATCAAATTGTGTATTAAAATTCCCATGTTGCCTTGACTGGTGTGGCTTAGATGGTTGGGCATCATCCAGCAAGGTGAAAGGTTGCTGGTTCAATTTCTGGTCATCGCGTTGCTTGGGTTGCAGGTTTGGTCCCAGGTTGGAGCGCATGTGAGAGGCAACCAATTGATGTTTCTGTCTGGCATCAATGTTTCATTTCCTTCTCCTTCCCTTCTCCCCTCTAAAAATAAATAAAATCTTTGAAAGAAATCCCATATTATTTTTAACACTGGAAAATATTACTTGGCATCCATGTAACAAAGAGCATTCTTCCTGTTCGGGTTTCCTAATACCCAATCTAGGCATTTTAGAGGGATCACTAAGCGCTTTCTTTCTTACACCTCATCTCACACACACACACACACACACACACACACACACACACACACACACACACTTGAAAGCAGAGACATGGAGAAGGATAGAGTAGAAAGAAAAAATAACAATTGGGAAAATATCTCTTAGGATGCAAAGTAGAGATTAAGCAGATGCATTACTCAATTGCAAATTATTGCTCACACAAAAATATATCTATTAGGAAGGTTACAGTTCATTTATAAAGTGCCTCACCCACTTGTGTGTAGTAACTGCAGGCTGCCCCACCGCTTTCCCATCAATTATTTTCATGTGTCCCGTTAGTTCTTATGGAGTCTTACTGTTAGATCCTCATTTTCTTTGTTCTCGTGACTCTCCCGAGATTTCCACTATACTGTTTGCTTCTATAACTATTCTCCAACGAATTAGCAAGCTATTAGATACATGTATGTATATGTCTGTGGGCTGGGCATAATGGATTCTTTTCAATGTCTTGTGTCTATCTGTTTTGTCTTGAAAAGAGTTATAATCCCTTTGAAGTCTCTTTTTAACACTCAGACATCTAATCTACTCTGAAAGGCCATTAGGACCAAAGACAAATAGAATGTTTATACTGTCAAATGACACATGCATGCTTAGTAAAAACAAAGCAAAACGCTAGTTGGTAGAATGACTGCCAGGTGAACCTCTGTCTAATCAGAATTGTCTCTGCTTGTGTGAAACCATTAGCATTTATAGTATTTGTTAAATCAAGACTCTTTACAATAGCCTAAGATAAACATCTAGGCCACTTTAGACACATAGTTGCCTAGAAAAGAATATAATATTCAAGAGAAAAAGTTTAAAAGAAGAGATTTGTGATCCTCTACATTTTAAAATTTGACTGTATTGGTTATTTAATATCATTACTTGACTAGATGTAGCTATTTGGAAAGTACGTCTCCTTTTAAATGTTTAGTCAAATAAATTAGACTTCAACAATCATGGTTTGAAGGAAAATGCAAAATCAGTATTTCCAATTAACTTATCCATGCATATTTTTCACCTTCAGATCCTTTGTCGTACAATCAGTGCTTTCCAAACATGGCAAAAGCATTACCTGGGAAGACCTTAAAAATACAGATTCCCAGTGGTCTGCTGTGCTAATTCTGAACCTTTAGGTGGGACCTGAAAATATCAGTTTTGACTTATTGCTAGAGAGAATTCTTGTGGAACCATCTAAACACTAATCCCCAGTGCTAAGGAATTAATGAGTTGATCCTTAAGGACATGTGAAGTGCTAGAAAGAAAAAACAGGATGGCTGTTCTATCCATATATGCTCCTCCCTCACACCCCCAGCTCCCTCTCTCTCTCTCTCTCTCTCTCTCTGTCTCTCTCTCTCTCTCTCACACACACACACACACACCATACAGAATACATAAATCAGTGTGATGGCGGTATGTGCCTGAAGGGACAGAAGCTGAACTAAACTGGAACACTTGTGTCTGATCAACTCCAATCACAGAAATAGCAGTGTGTAAATATCCTGTCCCAAACGTGTTTGACCCTCCAAAGCTTGGTTTGCTTCTCCAGTTCAAGTCCTCAAGCGACACTGTGCATGGGTGAGTTTGCTTTGCTTTCAGAGTCCCTGGAATTTGGGCTCTGTGAGGGTCTTTCTGTCCTTGGGGCATTTCCAGGGCCCGGCTCCTCCAACCGAGTTTCAGTGACCTCTGTTGCTTACCTCCCGTCTCATTCTTTAGGATCATTCCAGAATCTGGGACTGAAAAGCACCCATTCCACTCAGGCATGGTACCTGTTTGTCAACCTCCCCAGAAAGCAGTCCCTACTCACCCTTCTGCACGAACGCCAGAAACAGTGGGGGTGAGGCTAAGCTATGTAGTCTTTTTAATGAGCTGACTTACATGCTTCTTTTTCCCAAAGTCGATTTTAAAAAAACAGACTGCTGCCTCAGTTTGACACTAGATTTGGCACAAATGGGAGAAAGATGAACGAGAGAGCAATGAACTACAGTTAGCTTGCAGATTCTCCCCTCTTTGGGCCTTGAGAGCTTGTCTGGAGGTTCTAGCAGGGAAGTGAAGCTGCCTGTATACTCCTGACCGAAGACCAGTCCTCTCCTCTAGTTGGGAAGCCCGTCCTCCTCAATTCGGAGCGCAGCTTCAGGAGGGATGCACATGGATTGGCGAGGGACGAAGGGGACACCCACCTAGCCAGCCAGATCAGCCGAACCAACCCTGGCGATCAACGGGGTGACAGATGTCGCAGCCAGATTGCCCTCACGTCCTAGATGCTCCCCTCTTTGGCTTCCACGGGTTAAGCACATTTCCCAGAAAGCTTTTACGGGCCTGCCTGCCCGGTTTAGAGCTCTCACCCGTGTTGTCTTTCCCTCCCCTTAAGGTAGTGCTCCGAACCTCGCCGAGTTTTGTCTCCAGGGTCTTTGTTCACTACAGAGCAAACATTGTTAATCGGAACATTTAGTTCGGAGTCATTTGTGCATTCGCTTCAATGCAGACATTTTGGTGGGAGCTCAGTTTAACCCGCATGATTGAGAAAGGGGGGTTATGAAGGGTAGGCAGTGAGGCATGTTGCCTGGGCAACACAGGGCTGCTCCAGGTCAAGCAGCTTGCGCCTGCGGGCCCATGGGTAAGCTGGCTCGCAGCTGCTCTGCTGGCCGCTTGAAGGGGACAGGACCTTTCTCCATTTGGCCTCGTTGAAGGTAAACTAATAGCTGAATTCTTAAGGCTGGCTGTGTTGCTTTGGACGAACCGGATCTCACCTCTCTTTTCTCATTTTAAGCCTGTGGGAACAGTTTAAATGAGCCATGCAGTCAGTGTTAGGCCCCCTCACTACCAAAGTAACTCTTGCATTTAATACATATTCTGCATACAGACTAGCATCCTCATTTATCGAAGAACAACCATTCCATTACAGTTTATGAGGGAGCTGGGGCTGAAACACAATCTCTGGGTTCTACTCGAATCCTCTCATAACTCTAACTTGAAGGAATCTCTTATTTTTCACAGTAGCTCAACTAACCTAACAAAATTTGGGTCTGTGGTATCTGAGGGTTTCTCTATAATTGACATTTTAAAGCTGTTTCAAAATGTTTCTAACCTTTGGGAAGAAAAAGGAAATACTTAGTTGTATATATGAGCTATTTGGTTGTGTGTAAATGCAAAGAAACCCATGTTCCTAATATTCTAAATTTCCTTCCTTCCTTCCTTCCTTCCTTCCTTCCTTCCTTCCTTCCTTCCCTCCCTCCCTCCTTGATCTTCACCCAAGAATATGTTTTATTGATTTTTGAGAGAGCGCAGAAGGGAAAGAGAGAGAGAAACGTTGATCTGTTGCCTCCCATCGGCATCCCAACCGGGATGGAACTCACCACCCCAGTGTGTGCCCTGACTGGGAGTTGAACCTGCAAACTTTTGGTGGAGGGGACAGCACTCTAACCAACTGAACCACCTGGCCAGGGCTAAATGTACTTTAAAAATTAATTATATTAATTATTCAAAGCAGTATGTATATGTAGACACCAGTATTATTCCGTTTCAAAGTACGTGTTCTGTGTATGAACCTGAATATACACCCCAGGTGCTTATCACTCCTGCTTACCCATGCAAAGAATCCCTCCATTTCCCAATCCACTTGTGTTTGAAAAATTCAGCATTCCTTTCCATTGAGTTTTGTCAACAGTCAACATGCCAGAGGCTGTTCATCTCTCCAGTGATCTCATGTGAAATCCCACACAACGCTTTCTTTTTTGTGACCCTCATCCTGGAAACGGCCCACGCATTAACTACTGGTACATCTTCCCATCGTATTCATAATGCATTAGGCCCCGCCGTGGACAAGCATTTAATTATAGACCAGCCATCTGTTTAATATAAACTGCATCTGCCAGCAGCTTCTATGACAGTCTGAGAAATGCTTTTTCCAAAGGAAAATGAGAATTGCTCATCAAATGGAAGCAGGGAAAAGACTTTCTTGAATCTTTCCCACTTTGACACCTTCAGGTCTTCAAAGGCCAAGTTCATGCTTGAAAAATAACATGAGTGTTATTTGACTTCACAATTTAGAGAGAGTTCAATGTTCCTTGGAAATTTAAGTCAGTCTGGTATGAATTATTCATGCTTTTTTCATACTAGCTTAGGCTTCAAAGGCAGTAGGATAAACAAATGACCTAAGGGACAAGAACCGACAAAAATGTGGGCCTATTTCTCACACAGTATGAATATCTGGCTATAATTTTATAGCACGGAATGACCATCATAATGGCAAGATAGCAGGAGTACTGAAGGGCATGACAATGGGGGCTGATCGTTCTTTCTTCATGATGCTGGCGGTTGGTTCTTACCTACTTCCAGGATCTTTTCGGAGTGCTGCCATGTTACGACTCTCCTGGAGACAGCAGCCCCGGCCACTGCGTTTAGTGGTATCCAGCCGCAGGATACAGCCAAGACTAATTAGAACAACAGTGAACCAGGGCAATACTTTGCCATATGGTCGATGTACAAAGTGAGCAGCCCTCATCAGCTGCTACGCAAATCACAGATCGCTCTAGTCCGTTTATTCTTCGCACATCTCCCTTGTGGTATTTTGTATACCTGAAATCAGGATGTCACACCACCTGCATATGTGTTTAGTGTGATTGTACTTCCTTGTCCCCCTGCTAATGATGATACATTATACAATAGAATCAATGACATCTCTGAACCAGAATGATACAGTGACTTGGGGTGTGAATTGAAGCCTAACGTACATAAGGAGTCCTTTGGGATGGTCAGGTGCACAGTGGAGCATAAGCCAAAGATATCAGCCTGCAGAAGGTATGAGTAAACAGAGGAAGTGGCCAGTGTAGAAAAAAGAGTGAAAGAAATAGGCAGAGGGACACTGGCTACATGGGCTGTGGAGAGAATAGAAGGAGTAATACCAGGTCTTCAAATCCTCACAAGAAGTGCCTCTTCCTGAGGCTCCTCCGGTGGATTTGCGACACAAATAATCTGACAAGAACAAGGGAGAAGGTAAACTTAACTGAGACTTCTGCTTCTTAGCAAGATTTCTGTGACTCCTATTCTAAAGAGGTTATCTTGGAGAATGACAGATTCCTACGCCCAGCCTAGCTTCTCATTACAAAAAGCAATCAAAAGCTTGTGGTTCTCTTAGTATTTTGATGGATAAAAAGAGCATAAAGGTGAAGTTTGCATTCACACTCAGTCCCTGTGAAAAAACAAAAGACTAGATGTGAACGAGTGGTCCCCTCTGCCGTGGCTGACCAGTGTGAGGCGGGAAGACGGACTTTCTGGTCTGCTAACACGTGCGATGACAGAATCTTTTGGCCCCAATGAGCTGTGTGATTGATAAGTCCCTTCCTATCATGGAACGCTATGGCCAACTCAGTGAGGTAATTCAAGTTGAACCACACATTGAGTTTCACAAGTTGCTTTAGACGATGGCCTGAAATGACTTTCCCCCGTTACTTTATTGCAGTACAATGTCAGTTGCCTTACAACACTTACCACAGTTTGTTCTTATTTGTCTACTTGGATATTGTCCCTCTCACTGTAAAGTATCTTGTTCACCGCTATAGTTTCAGCATTAAATGGTACATTATAGGTGCTTTATATGTGTATATATATATATATATATATATATATATATATATATATATATGATACAAAATGATAGGAAAGGCAAATGCAACTGGTTTATTAAGCACTGGTAGAAAGCGAATAAAAAGCAATTTTATGGATTAACATAAAAGTAAAACTTTTTAAACATAATAACCACTGTAATGTCAAAATAATTATGACTATTATTATTTCTCATTACTGTCTATTCCAACTGCTCTCTCAATTGTTTTTTTCTCCACCACAGATTAAATGTTGGACAGGTTCCTTATCTTTTCTGGTAACTCCTGTTTTGGCAGATGTCTAAGGCTGTGTCTCTCTCTTATTGGTGCATTTGTAGATTTTACAAAGACCTTCCCTCATCACTGATACTCTCCAGCCACAGTTCCCCTGATTCAAGCGATTTCTCCTGCAGTGGCTATTTATAAATTGCTCTCTATTCTTGGTTCCTGACCATTCCCTCCGCTGTGGGGGTAACTTCACCATCCAGGAAGACTCTCCGGCCTCTCAGCATTATCCAGTTTTGCTCTCCTTCCCAGAGTCCACATCTGGCACATGGATGTTATAAAACTAGAAAGGTAGGCTATTCCCAGGGTTCTCATGGCGACCACTTCTACCAGCACAGTGTGCGGGTGGTCACGGCCACAACCTCTCACTTTTAGATAGCTCCAAGTTAGAATTAGATGCAGTTCCTACGTTCTCAGACTCCCAGGAATTCACGTTAAGCTCTGCATGCAGTTCTCTTTAAGCTTGTCTTCAGTCGAGATGAGGGGAAGACCTCTCCTTCCCGTCCACGTAGGGGTGGGTAGCTGCACAGCACAGCATAAATCTTTCTACGAGATTCTTCTCTACCGACGTGTTTAGTTTCTCTCATGTTTCCGAGAGGTGGGTGATGGGCTATTGTTGGCAGAACTGATTTTATAAACTCTTAACTCGTTCTGCATAGATGGTCTAGCAGCTGACTCTTGACATGGGGAGGCGGGTGCCTAGTACTTCTCTCCTCACTTTCGGCCTGTGTAGCATCTCAAATGCTGCTACTTGTCTTTCTCTGCCTGGCTTATTTCACGTAGCAAAATGCTCTCCAGGTCCATCCATGCTGTTGCAAAGGGTAAGATATTCTTCTTCTTTACAGCCACGTAATATTCCATGGTGGAATCCAATAAATGAACTAACAGACAAAATAGAGACAGACTCATAGCTAGAGAGCAGGCCCACAGCTGTTAGGGGTGGGGGTGAATTGTGGGGGCTGGGTGGGTGGTGGAAGAACTGAGCAAAAAAGAGGAAAAAAACTCACGGACACAGACAACAGTGTGGTGCTTGCTGGGTAGAGCAAGGTGTTTGAGGAGGTGGAGGAGGGTACAGGGGGATAAATGGTAATGGAAGGAGACTTGACTTGGCGTGGTGAACACACAGTACAGTGTGTAGATGATGTGTTGTGGAATTGTGCATCGCAAACCTGTATAATTTTGTTAACCAGTGTCGCCCCAATACATTCAATAAAAAGGAAAAAAGCTGGTAAACTAAGAATACCATTTTAATGTCCTGTTACATAAATAAAGGTAAAAGTGACAACTTCTATAAAGTCTTATTATATAGCAAACTATAGTCAGACTGATCTTAGTTCATAAGGGACTATTAAAACTTTATTGGTAAATGCCGAACTGTTCTTTATTCCAAGTCTGAAACCTGGGATGGGTCATGATTTAAGAGATGTGGAAGATTAAGGTGCAGTAAAATCTGAGAGTTTTTTTGAGACCAGTGAGCTGAATTTAAAGAATGAGACCTGCGCTGCCAGTTTGCAAACACTTGGCTGATGAGAACTGGGAAAACTCTCATTCAAATATCCTGAAAAAAAGGCTGCTATAATTTATTGATGGTGGGCGATCATACTGTAATTTATCGATGGTGGTTATTCTTAGGCCTTTCACAAATTAGTCTTCAAAAAGCTTGGCCACCAACGTACCCTTTTCTATCGAGAGAGGGAGAAAGATTGAGAGAGAATGTTAACTTGTTAATACTTTTCCCTTATGAATTAACAAATTGAAAATGTGGCTTTTTATCCTCACATGTCCTTGGATTTGATCAATACCAATGAAACTCAAGTATAAAATGACTCTGCTTCAGCCTAAAGAATACAGATAGCTTTGTAGGGATGCCTCACTAAGGCTTGGAATTGGATCTGAATTGTGTTCTGTGTGGTCTCCTTTGCTACAAGTACCTACAGGAAAGTTTGCGTACAGCTCTGGATGCTGTGGCTCAGTGGATTGAGTGTGGCCTGTGAACCAAAGGGCTGCCAGTTCGATTCCCACTTAGGGCACATGCCCGGGTTGTGGGCCAAGTCCCCACCTGGGGACACATGAGAGGCAACCACACATGGATGTTTCTCTCCCTCTCTCTCTCTCCCTTCCCTTCTAAAAAAGAAATATATATATATATATATATATATATATATATATATATACATATATATATATATATATATATAAAAGAGTTACAGTATTTGCTTAAAAAAAAAGAGAAATTTTGTGTACAGATACGTGGGGAGGGCCAGTGAGAGAGAACAGTGGTAGCGATGTATTCTGGTACCCCACAGAGTCTTGGAGAATGGCTTTTGGACACTTCCAGCAAGGGCTAGAAAGCTGCTTTCGTGTGGGCCATTCCTGGAAGGAATGCAGGGCTCTGTTGATGCTTGCGCAGTGGTGCACGGCCTCGGGGATAGCTGGCACCCTTCTCAGGTGTGCGCTCCGAGCATGCAGCAGTTGCCCAGGTGAGCTGAGCGATCACCAGCAGAAGCGCAGCAGGGGCAGCAGCATGGGGGACCTGCTCGACCGCACGGGAGGGCTCCCTGGTTGGAGCCCGGAAATGCCCGTGAGGGGACTTTTCAAGGGACCAAGTTCTTACAGTTACATGAGTAAAGGCCGCAGTCCTGTAGAGTCAGAGTCTCATGCCAGAGTGAATTATCTGGGCCTATGAGCTGGTGGACAAAGGGCACTCCGTTTGCATGAAGCTCCGGACTACAAGCTCTGAAGACCAGACCCCAGCAAGGGGTCTGCCAACTACTCGGTGCTGGGAAAATCCATCGTCTTCACTCTGCATTTGATGAGGTTAAACGGGAAGAAAAATCAGATTACCTTTGGAAACCTTTTTCCACTCTTGAAAATCCTAGCTAAAGCTCTTATCTGATCATTAATATTTGCACTTGAATAAAAGGTGCCGAACACCGAAAGGTCCTCGAAGAGCCTGAGCTACAGTGGTGGAGGGACAGCATCTGGGCACCTCTCCTGAGAGGCCGGAGTGCGAGAAGCTCCCTGTGCGGGGAGCCAGGAGGAAGGGGGACGCTTGGGCAGGAGCCCCGCGCTGTCTCTGCAGTGAGTAAAAGAGTCTTCAGTGAGTTCCCAGCATCGAGGTGCTGAAAGCCGCAAGACTGAGTCATGCATTTATACACCGTCAAAGATAAACTGTGACTAAATAAATCAAGATTCTTTAGGCCCCGAAGTAAAAGAGCAGTGTCTGAGGTAATACTCCGTCTCGACAAGCTTCTGAGCTTTCTCTTGGATGGGTTCCACCCTCTTCAGCCTGCTTCAGGCGTCAGACTACACAGCTGTCAGCAGGGGTGGGAGGGGGGTGGCCCAGGAAGTGAGACCCTGGATGGGGCTGTCTGCTGCTGGGGGAGCGGCTTTCTTCTTCTGCTTTGATTGGTACGAGTGGCGACTACAAAGCAACAGAGAAACCTCTGCTGCCTTCCTTTCCTCCAGCGGCCTCCTCCCCGACAGGGCTCCGAAAGCCTGCGGACGCAGTGGACCGCAGCTCATCATCAGTCTGATGGGAGAGCCCTGCCCCGACAGGTCTGTGAAACTCTTCCGCTGCCAAGATTTCCGGAGATAACTCTTTCGTGAAAAAAGTATATACCACAACTTTATGGGGATACAATTTACATGCTGTACAATTCATCCATTTATGTTTCAGTGCTTTTTAGGGTAGTCACAGAATTGTGCAACCGTGACCACAGTCCGTTCTAGAACATTTTCATCACCCCACAAAGAAACCCCATTCCCATCAGCAGTCATTTCCCATCTCTCCTGGAATCCCTCCAGGTCTGGCAACCGCTCACCTCCGTTCTGTCCTTAGGGACTTGCCTACTCTGGACATTTCATAAAAATGGAATCACACAACATGCGATGTCACACAACATGGTACAATTTGTGACTTGCCTCTTTCAGTGGCACACTGTTTGCAGGGGAGGCACCAAGTGCCCCGTTCTTTTTACGATCCAGTAACCTTCCATTGTGTAACTATATGACGTTTTGTTTAGCCATTGATTGGTTGGTTGATAGACATTTGAGTTTTTCCCCACTTTTTGAATATTATGAATAATGCTGGTGGGAGCATTTGTTTGTAAGTTTTTATGTGGATGTACGTTTTCATTTCTCTTGGCTATTTTCCTAGGAGTGGAATTGCTAGGCCTTGTGGTAACTTGTGTTTAATCTTTTGAAGAACTAGCAGATTGTTTGCCAAAGCAGCTGCGCCATTTAACATTTCTACTAGGAGTATATGAGAGTTATCATTTCTTCACATCATTGCTAATACTTGTTATTGTCTGTCTTTTTTATTACAGTCATCCTAATGGGTAGGAAGTAGTATCTCATTGTAATTTTTATTTGCATTTCTCTGATGGCTAATTATGTTAAGCCTTTTTTTCATATACTTATTGACCATTTGTATTTCTTTGGAATATGTTTCTTTAGGTCCTTTCAAACGGACTCGTAAGTCCATCAAAATGCTTGCGAGGGGTTTGGACCTTGCACCTGACCATGGCAGGACACTATCACGAAATGCATGCTAGGGGCAGGCCTGTGAATGAACAGGGCCTTCAGCGCAGCTGAAACGAGACGAACAGAAAGCTGTGCAACGCTGCAATGGTCGGTTTTATGTCCATGGCTAGTCTGTGTTCCCCAATCATTCAATCAAACACTAATCTAGGTGTTACTGTGGACGTATTACCTGAAACATCTGTATTCCTACAGCAGTTTCAAGGAGATGTGAAGATGATTACTCTAGAGAATTTGGTGGGCATAATTCAGTCAGCTGAAGGACTTTAGAGCAGAACTGAGGAAGAAATTATACCAGTGGAGCTCCGCTTGGCCTAGGGACTTCGTACTTGCCTAGTAAGCCTCCACGATCACGTGAAGTGTAAGCCACAGTTATATACCATGTAAGCCACTTCCTTGATTTATGTGTATTTATAATGTATATACATACATAGTGTTGTAAATGTTATATAATATTACATCTATCATCCATCTATCCATTCCCTACTGGTTCTATTTTTCTGGTAAAGCTATGACTGATACCAACGCCATGGAGATTCTGAGATAGCTGAAAGGGTTTCTTGTTCTCTCTGGTACAGGAAGATATAGGAAGTATGAGTAACTAGGTCTAACCCTAGGAAAAAATGTGAATCTGCTCGCAACTCCCTTGGTATCCTCCCCAACCCTATCTCAACCCCTTGACAGCAGCAGTGATTCTCAACTAGGGGCATTTTTGCCCACGGGGGATATTTGGCAATGCCCAGAGACAGTTGTGGTTGTCATGACTGAGTAGGGGTGGCTAGGAATGCTGCTAAATACCCTTCAGTTCACAGGACAGCCCCCAAAATGCCAGTGGTGCCAAGGTTGAGAAACTTTAAATGTCTCCCAGTACAGAATAAGAATAGCCAAAGTAAACAGCATCTTTGATGCCTCTGAAGGGTATCTACACTTTAAAAAATAATTCTAGAGATCAGTCTTCAAGTCACAAACAAATTGAAGCTATAAAAAGGGAATTTCAGCTTATCTCAAAGGAGATTATTTACTTGGAGCAGAATTTACTTAATGATTGAAGGAGTAAAGCAGGTAGAACTTGTGGGTTGAAAACTGGTCCCCTGACCCCATGAATGCTGCTGTACAAAGGCCCCAATAATATTTAAATGCCTTCCTGAGAAGTGAAACCCTTGTAATTACTTATTAAAATTGATCTGCTATATCCTCATTTATTTATAGCAGAATCTCAGCTGAAACAACTTGCCTTCCATCCCCCTAAGAACAGCTCTATGTTTGCTAGAAATCCTTCCCAATATTGACATGAAATCTGCTTCAGTTATGTTAAACTCATAGTGCCTAAGTTAGAGTCATGACTTCTGAATGTGTAATTGTCTGTATACACGCTATTATGGAGAGCTTCAAGAGGATTATGTAACTTCGCAAATTTTATGAGTTAAAACTTTGCTCACAATCATTCTCATTAGAGAGGTGTTTTAAAATAGTTCTTTTTAAAATTGAGGCTTACTGAAGAAAGTGGGGTGTGGTAGTGAATGGGGGTGAAACTCTACAATCTGTCTGGGAAGCACTGAAGGGTGACTTTATCACCCTGGGTGACTTCTGGCTGGTTCCTAATTAGATACGTTAATTCTTTGATACTTGAAAGTCTTGTTCCAGATATCTTGACTTTGGCAAAGTGTGGTGTATCCTTAAATTTTCAGCTCACGTGGTTTTCAAAGGAAACTCTTTTGGGGGTGCAGGGATGTTTCTGATCCCTTTACACCTACGTCATTGAAGTGTTTTTTCACTCTGCCTATTTGATGTATGAGAGGCCTCATTAGGAGCTCATTTTATTAGCCCTGTTAATAGAATTTCTTTCCTGTATAGACAGGAAGTTACATTTGCAGCGTGGTCTCTCTAGACTCTAGACAAATTTGGAGTTCTGGTCTCCGACGCACCAAATACAGACACAGCTCTTCCCTAAGTTGCTCCCTAGTGCTCTTGGAAAATTAGTTCATACCCAGGTCTGGCCTCTGGGCATGCCCACTTTATAGGCTCTGCATTTCATGAGATCAGGAGAGAGGTTTCACTTGTGGCATTTATAATCTGCTTTTGTTGACCTTGAATCCTCTGTCACCTTTTAAAGGGCTCTAAAAAAGGATTACAGTCTAATAGGTCATTGGACCAACTCAATAACTCCCTGGCGGCTTGGCTCCTTCTTCAGAAAGGAGAAATGTTGGGAAAGCAGTCACTGAAGTATTCTTGCTTTTCCGCTTATAAAATGGGGAAAAAGAAGCAGTAGCCAACTTCTCAGGACCTGGGATCAAAGTGCTCAGCAATGCCATGGATTCTTCTTTATTCGCTTTTTTAGATCTGGTTGCTAGATCCTTCAAGTACCTCTAGGTACCTGAAAGTGTCTGTGTTATCTTAAGTATGCCACAATATCTCTGGCCACTTTCTGGACTTTTCCCTAGGTTCTTTTCCTGTAGAGTTTCTTTATTTTATACATAACTCCACTCCCTAGCACTTCATAGTTCTTTGCTACGTTGTATAAAAAAGACTCTCTCCTTTCAGGAGATGTGAGATGGGCGAACCTTCCCCCCTCACACTTGATAGAAATGAAAACAATTCTAGGTTACGTGGCAGTGTGTCCAAAGAGTGTCAGCAAAGAATGAAACGCCCTACAACTGTGGAAACATGGCTGGTCATTCACAACAGTGAGACTGGAAGACCCAAGTGCTCATTTCTAGAGAACCTTTCTTGTCGAAGCTTTCAAGTCAACTTCCGAGGGCTGTTCCTTATTTCTTTTCATCCTCGTTGTACATCTCTGATCATTGCCCTAGGAAATGGTATCACAGGAGGCAGAGAAAAACGTTTGGTATTGATTAGATCATTGTTTTTTAACCTCAGTCAAACGACTCCAGAGGAGAGGAAAATAAACTCCCAACGGAACACCATTTCAACATTTGAAGGGAAAAGAACTCAAGTTTATCCTTCCACCTTGACTCACCCCATGTCCCACATATTTGCTTCATTTCCTGGCAGAACATAAAAATGTCCTGTACTGGAATCTTTCATTCCGAGTAGGTCAGACTTCTCTGCGCAAACAAATCTTATCCTGGGCCTTTACTGGATTTCATCTTTTATGAGCAAAGCAGGTGACACTTTTTGTTGTTATCTTCAACTGACAAAAATGGTATCATCTACGTAAGGTGATAAATATGATGAATCCCAGTTTTTCACATCTCCCAACTTTTCTTTCCCAAATTTTTCTTCCACTACAAAAAATATCCAAAAGTAAAACTAGGATATTTTTTTTTCTCTGAATTTGTAGAAACTTTATTTGTCATCTTGTGTCCGGGGCTCTCCTTCACATACATTTTCACTCTACTACTATTTGGACAGGATCTTTTTTTTTTTTTTTTTTTTAAGATTTTATTAATTTATTTTTAGAGACAAGGGAAGGGAGAGAAAAAGAGAAGGAAAGAAACATGGATGTGAGGCAGGAACTTCGATTGGTTGCCTTTCACTCATGCCCTGACCAGGGACCACACCCAACCCAGGCATGTGCCCCAACCAACTGGTAATCGAACCAGCGACCTTTTACCTTGGGTACGAAGCCCAACCAACTGAGCCACACAGTCAGGGCTGGGTGGAATCTCTACATATGCTCACAAAGGGTCTGAAAAATAGCAGGTCCTCAAAATTTATTTGGTGAATGAATACATATTGTCTTATAAAGCAACAAGGAGCTGGCATTGCAGGAGATACTTAGTAGTCTCAGGGTAATTGTATGAATCAGCTTAGCAAACATTTGTCAAATGTCTCACATTTTCAGAGAAGAACAGCAAGCAGAAACTAAACTTTATATATTGATAATGTTTTTATATTTAGAACTAATTTCCGGTGCTCCCTCTTCAGAGAAGTTCCAGTCCCTGTTTCTTTGCACCACATTATATGTTCAGATGTCTCATGATGAAAACAATAACAACAGCCAAGTGCTTGTAGCCTGGTTGTCATGATTGATGCCTCTACTGAGGCTCCCCACCCACTCCCAGTGGTTGAAAATAATCGGAATTGAAGGTATTGGCAAAAGATCCCAGGCTCTGCTAGCCAGTGACTTTTTCACCACATGATTCAGTGAAAAAGGAATTTTCTACATGAGAACAAAAGTCTTAAGTACAGTGAAAATGTCCTTTATGAGTTCTGCTTCGATTTTCTGATATTAAGAGGATTTAAGCAATTTGATAATTTTATAAAATTAAGGGGAAATGTCAAAGTCCCTTTCAGCCTTTTCTTTTGTGGCTTAAAGTAGAGAGATGTTTAAAATCAGTTTAGTTTGGAATGGAAATAACGATGGATGAAGGAGAACAACATAGGTACTTAGAGAATTCTGCATCCTAGATTTTATTAAAAAGTGTGGCATGTCTAATCCCATAAAATAATAATTACCTATACAAGTAAAACTATTGAACTTGAAGTGTCTTTCACCAGGTGCAAACATTTTGTATCTGGGTGGCTGAAATTAACTGTCTTCCCACTACTTACTTCCCTTGGGACACATTAAATATTTCTCCCAGAATTCCAGCAGACCAAAGTCTGTTGGGTGTTTCCTTTGAGACCAAGTGGATTGACTTGCACCTGTGCTTATATAAAGTCAAGGATGAAGATGACTTACTAAGTTGGCTAAGGGAGCAGACTAAATTTTTATAGATCCTAATATTTACAGTAAGAGTGAGAACTATTGACTAAATCTTTATAGAGAGATAATCTGTATGTAGTCTTAAAAACAAACAAACAACAAAAACAGACAAGCCAGCTGTTTTCCAGAAGGAAAAAGGTTGAAGGAAAAGTGAAGCAAAATTCCCTTTTGTTTTACTCCTGATCCTGGCTTCCTGTTGAAAGTTACGTTCATTTGATATTCCTTGATCCATTCATGGAAATCCTTACAAAGTGTGTTCATTGGAGATTCTACTTATTTCAAGCCTACCAGCTTCTCTTAGTAATTTTACTTGTAGTCCTCTGAGTCTACCTTATATAAAATGCAAATTGTGTAATAAATATTTTCTTCTTTATGAATATCTTAAATCCTCAGAATCTTGCTATAATTTTGTTCAGGCAAACAAACTCTGTAATGGATAAAAAATAAGTGTAATTAAATTGTATGGTTTCTTGAGAGGAGTCCAAAACAATTTCATATTTTTAGCAATGTTCATGTTTCAAAGCATGAGATAGGCTATCCATCCAATAGAGTCCTTTTTTGACCAGTTTGTTCCCGAACGCAACTTGTTTTTCAGGAGAAACAACAGCAAACAACTGGATGTTTTGCTCAGTTTTGTCCAAAGAAATTGAAATTTTGCTGCATTTAAGGCTTAGTGTAGAAAGCAGTATGAAAAGGGGTGCTCATACCTGCCATAGTGCTATTTTGAGACCCTAGTTAAACTGCAAGAGAAAATTCCCACGTGTTTTTCCAAGCTGATACTAATCGGCTTTTATTTCCCGTGGTTCACAGAGGAAGCGTTTTAACAAGCTAAGAAGTAACTGAAATGTCCCGTACACTTTTCTGTTTCATTTGAAACCATAAGCTAAGATTCCGACTCAACTGCACATTGTCCAGGTCACGGGGAAGATAGTTTGTTTGTTTTTTCAGACATTGTCCACAAACAGAGGTACTCAAAAGACACCACGTCCATTCATGGGCGGGGCCAACTGCATTAGGCCATGCAGCCTGGCACTTCAGGGGAACCAGCAAAGCCACTGATGTCCAGGGAAAGCAACTGTCTGCCAAAGTGCTGCTGAAATCCATCACCTTATTGAACCTTGGGTCAAAGTTGTACTTTCTTTTTATTTTGTCCAGAACGTCATAGACTAATTATATAAGCACTGTTTTTTCCTCAAGTCTCATCTCTTATCAGCATTTATCCCAATCACAGCAAGTTTGATGATAGCTGCTTCACTTGAACTTGTATTTTTAAAAATCCATTGATGCACATAGGCTACTATGCATTTGTTAAATCTTTTAATGTATATTCTTTCTTTCTCCTTATTTCTAAAATATGTATTGGCTGTGAACTTAGCACTGACCCTGTCTCAGGAACCTTACCATCTAGTGAGACCTCTGGGTGAAAATAATCAGGAGTGGGGAAGTGAGTTAAGTGTTTCGGCAGGGAGCTGGGGTAATCTAGGGGAAGGGTGTTTAAAACAGGCTGGGGATTCCGAGAAGCCTTTTGGGAGACATCAGCAGCATCCCAGTGAGCCAAATAAATACCGAGAGAATAAAGGATACTTTGAAAGGTGGAACAGGATGGGAACAGGCATGGGACTGTTTGAAAATACAGCATATATTCAGAAAGTGACAAGCTAGTCAGTGAATGCAAAGCCCAGGTCGGGACTTTAGGGGAATAATCGGACATGAAGATGGCCAAACCGTTCTAATAAGTTTCTACCTTTTGGCAATTGAGAACCCTTGAAGGATTTTAAGCAGGGCAGTGATGCTGTCATAGTTGGATGTTAGAGATATTGTGATAACGGAAGTATTATGGGATGGTTGGAGAGCGGTGAGTTTGATGGAAACGTGCCCCAAAGAGATAAGACTAAAAATTGATATGGACCTGATCTAAGAAAATAGTTGATTCAGGGCAACTTAAAATAATAAAACAATCAGCTTCCTAAAACATTGGCTGTTGGGAGTAAGGGCAAAGGGGAGAAACTCTGGAAGGAGAGAGGAAGTAGATTTAATGCCCATCCTGTATCAGTTTTCTTCCCCAGGCACATTTAGTTGCTTTTTTCTGTGGAGGACGAGCTGTGCATTGAAAAATTGTCCAAATATGCTGTTGAGAGCGGTCCCTCCCCCATATGGAGGGAGGCCCACAATGAAGATGAGATTTGGGCCCTTATAGCTCATCAAGACAGAGGAGTCAAAAAAGTTGTGTGGTTGTTAGGTTTGGGACCTAGTGTTCGCATTTCCAGATGATTTCTCCTGGGCCTTGGTGTCCAGATGGTCCTTTTAAAGTGGGTCGCTTTGTGACTTACCTTCCAGTTGTTACAGCTTTATATCTCTTGTCAATTAAATCAAAACACAACAAGGAAAAGAAGTTATTTCTCAGTAGTACCAAGGTAGGGTTGAATGTATGACTGTTTTTACATAATCAAAGTTAAATTGGCTTCTGGAGTAGCGCATTATGAAGGACAGATCTCACAGTACACAGGTAATTATGAAGATCTAATATCAAATTTAAAAAATGAAGGCTTTAGCCTGACTGTATTTTTCAAGTAAATATTACGATTGGGGCTGTAACATATATTGGAAGAAGAGAAGATGAGGCACTGAATAGTTCCATTTTTAACAGAGAGAGAAAATTGAGAGATTTTCGGCCATTTAGGTAAACACCAAGGCCAAGAGAATCCTTCTTTACTAGGTGTTTGCCACTACCCAATAAAATCGAACAGAAAACCAGATCAGTAGGATTAGTCCTTAATTCCTGTAAATAACTAATTATAGGAATTGAGTCATTCTTTCTCTGCATCTGCTCCTCAGTAGGTGCATAACGTACAATGGGGCCCAGAGTCTGTGGCCAAACATGAATTTCATGGCTGTTGCTTACGTCTGGGCTGAACCTTGAAGGTAGCTTTGACTTGACAATATTTTTACAAAGTTTTCTATGGTGTTTCAAACCCAAACGTGTTCGTCTGTCAAAGAATCATCATTATGATCACTTATCCTTACCATGCCTCCCTTTCCTGAAAGAAACTTTAGCACTGATGTTTATTATACACAGAGGGGAAAGGCCGTCACGTGACAAAGATAAGGGAATTCTGATTTAAACTCCGGAGTCACTCATTACATGTCCCTTTCAAAAGCAACGTTATTAAATGGTTTTACCAAGCACAGAGTTTGTTATATGAACAAAATTATGTCACATTTTAACCACACTGTCTAAAATAGGGATTTTTAATTCTGTCATGTGCCTTCCCTTCCCACCCCCAGGTAGTTCTAACAGCACTTTCCCTAATGAGCATCTACATGAGCTTAGAATTCCCAGTGTAGCAGCCACAGAGAATCTGTCAGCGCTGGGGTGTTAGATAAAATATATTTGCTGTTTCTACCTGAGAAGCTCATCATCCACAGTGGCTTACCCGCTTCATAGGAGGAGTCAAATAGTGGTTTTATACAGTGTGGTACAAAAAGTGTTGGGAAAGACACCATGATCCAAATTTCTATCTCTCTTATCTGCCTAAAAGTGAAATTCCTGTCCTGGCTGGTGCGGCTCCATTGGTTGGGCATCATCCCACAAAGCAAAAGGTTGCCGTTCGATTCCCAGTCAGGGCACGTGCATGGGTTGCAGTCCAGGTCCCCCGTTGGGACACGTGCAAGAGGCAACTGATTGATGTTTCAGTCTCAGATAGATGTTTTTCTCCCTCTTTCACCCTCCCTTCCCCTGTCTCTAGAATCTCAGAATAAAAGAAAAAAAATTTTTTTAAGAGTGAAATTCTGTTACCAGGCGTGTAGTATTTTAGGAACAACACAATTTGATGTTATTATGCATGGTCACCCAAGCACGATTTGGCTGTCGCAGCACCGCTGGTTGACAACACACACGGACCAAAGAGATCAATTACCCAGGGTAACTAAGGCTACATAAATCTGAATGGAAAGAAGGAAGTATAAAGCAGGGTTCAGACCCTGTCTGAACGGGGCAGAAATGGTCAGGGCACTGCACAGTATGGTTCCATGTACAGGATGAGGGCTGGAGACAACAGAGACCCAAGAGAGAAAGGTGAATATTCCACCTGCTGCTGAAATAAATGTTCAGTCCAACCTGCTGTGTGCTTTCTGTTGGTGGCAGGTAAGGCTATGTGGAAATGGGACAGTTGCCTAACATGTGAGTGACATGTGAGTTAGCATAACCTAAAACAGTCCCTGAGTCTACAAGATATCTGTGTAGGGCAAAAAAGCGATCTAAAAGCAGCTAGTAATATTTAAAGTATACCTGGTACCACCTGCCATTGGGCAGTTAAACTTCAGGATGCATAGGTACATAGAGATGGGGATTAAGAAGGAATGACTATTACTTTGGAACAAACCAGTCCCAGTCCTTGAAGGTGTATGATTTAGCTATTAATTCTGACTGGGTTGATGTTTTCTAAGATTCAGCTTATGATGTAGAATTGTGTCCTCTATAATGTCATTTATATTTCATGAATAAAGCAGTCAGTTTTTAAATTAATCATAGAATATCTTGATCATGATAGCTTCCCTTTATAATTCAGAAATCCCCAGAGATCTCAAAAGGTATTACAGGAAATTCTCATTTTTAATAATGGCATCTTTTTTGAATGTTTTGATCAATAAATAATTATTTTAACCCTTTATGTTCAATGTCATAGCTTAGGGGGCCCTAAATGTGCGTTGAGCATGGGCAATGATCAGAGGTAATCAGGAAGGAGTGTTCATGATTTTTTCATATTTCAAATTGTATATCACTTTCCTCAGTAAGCTAGCCCTTGATGGTTTTGAATGTTATAATTCTTAGTTATAAAGCATTGGTTAAATACAGGAAATCAAGTGGAACTCTGATGTTCAATATAGTTAATGAATTATATATATTGAAAGAATAATAAAAAGAAAAATCTGCCCACAGTGCTCATCACCAGGTGCGTAGTTTCATTCCCCCAATCAAAAATCCCTATATAGAATGTCTCGAATTTCAAAATCAAAGCTAAATAGAAAGAAATTGTTGTGGCAATTAGAAAAAACATTTTCTTATCTATTGGCAATAGATAAGATTATTCCCTTCCTTAAATTCATTGGTTACTAACAATTGAGTACAAATGCCATCATGAAACTTGTCTTAGTATTTTAAATAATTGGATGTATATATGTACATATACACTCAGACACACATTCACACACATATATCAACTGATTTGCAAAACAGAAATAACTCATAGGAAACATGAAAGCATCTTTCTCTATTTTTGACAGTTTTAACAAATTAAATTTCAATTTATATTTAAGTATATATTCAGCCCAAATTCAAATACACTGTTATTTTTTAAAACATGTACTATCAAATTATATTTTATCTTACAAATGATTTAAAGAATATTCATCACTTCTTAAGCAAAATAAATGATTCATCACATTTATTTAAGCAGTTATTAAAATGAGCTTTATAATATAATGGTCTACTGATAAAAATAAAATATGCTTACTTAAAATTACATCATTGACCATATGAAAGTGATTTTTTAATTCCTTAGATTATTTCATTATTACAAATACATGTAGAAGAATTTTCAAGTCAAAGGTTTAGAAACACTATCAGAGATTATGTATGAAGAGGAAAATATTAAAATATTTCATGGAGTAATAATATTTGTCCCATGAAAATACTGTTTATCAACACTTATTCCTTCAAGGATCATTTGTTGAGCTTTTTTTTCTTATTAGAGAATGCCAAAATGAATGAACCACAGCAAATAAAACATGATCATCTATTCAACATTTAAGAGACATTTAACTCTCTATCAGTCACTCTGTTAAGCTCCAGAATTTTAATATTGAACCACATGGGCAAATTCTCACCTTCATCAGGCTTATAGTTTGTTATAAGAAAGACAATAAAGAAATCAACAAAACAATTAAAATTATGAAGAGAGCTATGAAGGAAACTTTGTATTGAATTACAATAATTTAAATATAGCTCTTATATTTTTCAGCATTAGAATTAACCTTAGACATACAATAGAAGGTTTAACTATGCTTATGAATAACATTCAAATATGACTGATTTTAGCAATATAAAGCTAAAGCTGCAGAAAAATGAGGCTGTGAGATGGAAGGAGAAGCAGATGTGAAAAGAAATGAGGAGGGCTAATATTCTCATCCTACAAATCTGTAGTTAATTAAAATATATTGTTTATTGCTGCCCTATCCAATACAGTTACCAAAACCATGTGTGGCTGTTTAATTTTAAATTAATTAATTAATTAAAATTAAATACAATATAAAATTCTGGTAGGAATTTCAAGGGAAAAGGGGAAGGGTTTAGAGCAACAAGTATAAAAGACACATGGACAAAAGCTGGGGGGTGGAAATGGGAGGGAGCGGGGGTGGGCTGGGGCGGTGAGCTGGGATGGGAGTAGAAGACAGAAAACTGTACAAGAACAGCAATTAAAATACCAAAAAAAAGGGAAAAAAATAAATTCTGTTGTTCCTTAGTTGCACTAGCCATATTTCCAGTGCTCAATATTCACCCGTAGGTACTCGCTCCTGTATGAAACATAGTAGATATGAACACACAGTCTCTGTTATCACAGAAAGTTCTGTTGGACGGTTCTGGCTCCCAGTGAGCAGATATGGAAGGGAGGACTGAAGAGTGCTCTTTGAAGTAGCGGAGGTCAATGCTGCAGCGGATGATTGATGTACCTGGAATGAGAGAAGGTGAGACAGGAAGGTAGCTGAATCCTCATCAGTCGAGGCAAAAATGTCAATAGTAGAATGACACGCTTAGTGGATCGTTTTATATTCGTAGAAAGCACTATATTTAGAGGAAAGGCATCGCTGCAGATCAGGATCAGAACGGAAACACAGAGCCATGAGCAAGGCTGAAGCCCCGGGTGTGCTGGGCTCTGAGTCTGAAAGAGAGAAGTGACAGTTGGGAACTCAGCTTCTTCAGGGCACAGAGAACTAATTAAAACTACTGCACGGTGGACAGGGAAGCACTGAAGCTCAGCTGCTTGAAATCACTCTGTCCTCATAAAAGAAGGTGGAAAAACTATCCGACCCACTTGGGTCTGCAGCTGGTAGCAGACTCCGCAGGCCATCGCTGCTGAAAGGTGTGGAGAGTCTAATAACGCAGGCACTGACCCAGGGCGTCCACTGCTGAGTGCCTGGATCTGCGATCTCCTCGCAATGGCCTGAAGTGCCACTGAGGGAAGCCCAAGGGATGAGTGGGAGCAATGGCAGAATCTCTCACGGGGCGAGTGATATCCTCAGCCATAAATTTTTTATCTCTCTCCTCTGGAGTTTAACCAGAAGGTAGAAAGTAAAAAGAAATATACAAATATTTCCTCTCAAAATTACACTAACAGCAAAATTGTACAACACCTTTAGAAAATCAATGTTAACACAAGAAACAAAATTAACCATCAAAATATTAATTATTTTGGTTGATACTGATTTGATGTAACAGTTTGACAAAGACTTTAAAGTAAGTATATAGAGTACTCTGGGTATTAAGTGAAGGAAGTATTACCTTTTAAAATGAGCAAGAGTTTATGAATCAAAAAGAGACAGAGAGTAAAAAAGAAAAGATGAATATGGGCAGAACTAATTAGAAATCTTGGGATGGGAAAGTACAGCCATTGATTTAAGCACTCAATAAACTGGTTAAACTCCGCACTCTATACTTAGAATAAATCAGTACTAAGGACATCATTAATAATAAAGGGGGAACAAAATGATGAAAAAAGTTGAAAAATCAGTAAAAATGTAAGGAGAATAAATACAGAGGTTCCAGTATACATGTGCTAAATCTTCCAAAAGAAGTTAAATAAATGAAAGTAAAATAATATCTGAAGAGGTAATAACTGAAGTTTTTTCCAGAATTAAAAAGAAATATGAATCTCTATATTGAGTATACACTCAATCTACTGAAATGGATAAAAATAAATCCACATTAAGGTACATTGTCACAAAACTAAAATATCAAGGGTATAGAGAAAACTTTAAAAATTACTGGAGAGGAAAGGCAAGTTACTTATAAAGGGATAACCTTCACACATATAACAGATTTTTTTTTAATTGGTAATGTTAGATGCCAAAGTATAATAGGATGATAGCTTCAAAACACAGAAGGAAAATAACTGGCAACCTAGAATTGTATAGTCAAAGAAACTGTCATTTAAGAACAAATGTAAAATAATGACATCTTTATTTGTACAAAGCTAAGAGTTTAGCATCCATAGCTCTCACTAAAAGTACTATTGAAGGATAAGTATTAGCAAGAAAAAGGTGAAACCAGAGGGGGAAAAAGTAGGGCAAAACATATGGGTAATTTTATTTTATTTTTAAAAATATTTTATCTATTTATTTTCAGAAAGAGGGGAAGGGAGGGAGAAAGAGAGGGAGGAAAACATCCGCGTGCTAGAAAAACACCAGTTGGTTGCCTCTTGTTTGCTCCTGGACCAAGGACTGAACCTGCCACCCAGGCCTGTGCTCTGACCTGGAATCTAACCAGTAACTTTTGCTTTGCAGAACAGCCTCCAACCACCTGAGCCACATTGGTTAGAGCGATATATGGATGATTTTAACTAACATAGAGTATTTAAAAATAAAACTAAGATGGGGAAAAGGGAACCAAACTGAGCCAGACAGCAAAAGACAAATACCATATGACCTCACCTATAAGTGGAACCTAATGAACAATGACAAAAAAAAAATGAGAAAAATAAAACCAGAGACAGGAAAATAAGGAACAACTAATAGTTGCCAGAGTGAGAAGGGGAGAGGGATAACGAGGAAAGAAGAGGAAGTGTCTAGTCAAAGAACATGTATAAAGGACACATGGTAATGAGCAACAGGGTGGTGATTGGCTGAGGAAGTGGGGGCGGGGCAGGGGAGAGGAATGGGGGAAAATTGAGACAACTGTAACTGAACAACAACAAACAAAAAAACTAAGGACGTAGTTTCGTGGTAAAGACCATATTAAAATTTTGGCTTAGACCCTTGGTTAAGACTTCTGACAAAAGTTTTCTCTACCGCATCAAAGTCCTTCTAGAAAGATTAAAGGAATAATCCCATAGAGCCTGATATGCCCAAACTCTCTGTAATTAAATCTAGAGAAAATAGGACAAGTCTCAGAAACAACTGTGGGTATGGCTTTCAGCACACGAGTAGAATAAAACACACTCAGACGCACTAAGGTCTATGAGAGAGTTGCTTTGGCAAAAAATGGCATTGAGATGGAAAAAAAACCATAAACCCCAACCTTCTAGAGGCAGGAAGCAGGCTAATAAAGCGGTTCAGGTGCCAGGAATAAAACCCTCTCCAGTGCCCCCAATGGAAGTGATCAAGGAAGACAGCGAAAAAAGGGACGCAAGAGAAGGCGGAACTAGCCCCACTGGGAGGAAAAAATGGACCAGGGAGCCATCCCTGGGGTTTGAAACTAAAGCTTTATGAAGATATACTGTATTTTGCTGTGTATAATGTGCACCCAAGTTTTGGCCCAAACTTCCAGGAAAAAAAATCTTTCCTTTTTTTAACTCAATTTTGCATTTATTTATATTTAGACACTTGTTTTTTGTATTATATAGGAATTTTAGCATTTATTTTTGAATATATAGATATCATCATTGCTTTCTAGACTTATACTTTTAATGCATATGCATAAATATAAGAATTAAAAGCATTTATATAGACATGGAACCAGTACTACCCATATACAATGTGCATCCTTATTTTTCCCTAAAAATTTTGGCCAAAACCCTGTGTGCTGCACATGGCAAAGTATTCCCTAGCCTCAAGGAAAAGGGGCGTGACAACATTTGCCCAATGGGACTCAAAATTTCTATGGTCAGTGACTGCTGCCTGTCTTCTCTTAATTTCTTTCTTTTTCTTCCTTTTATTTCTCTCTCTTTTTTGAATGAGAGTGTTTTTTACAGTAATCTTGTCCATGATTTATCGCTGGATGTTGGATGCATGGGAATCAGATGATTTGTCTTTGTAGTTCTGGAGTTGCAGCCAGACATGACTTAAAGAATAAGGTCTTGGATTTAGAGCCAGTTGCCTTGATTGGATGAGTCTTTTGGGATGTAATAGGGAAGGTTTGAGTGAACATTGTGTGGGGGAGAAATGTAATAACTACAACCGGGAAGCAATTTTTTCACTTCTCCCCGCATCCACACCCATTGTCATGGGACTTTGCGGTTCCTTCCAACAGAAGCAGAGTACATGTTCCTCCCATTAATTCCGAGGCTGGCCACGTGTCCTGCTCTGGCCGTCAGAAGGTTAGCAGGTGTCAGGTGGTCAGGGGCTTGAAACGTTCCAGGGCAGTTGGGCTTGCTCTCTTTCACTTTTGCCATCGCCCTGCGTGGTTTCTGGTCCCAGGTAAATGTAACGTATACGAGGCAACTTTGACCTGCACTCACAGTCTAGCACCAAACCCAGCTGGGCCCAGATGAGATTAGCCAAACATAATCAAGCCAAAGATGCGTGACATGTGAATAAATGCTTCCTGTTATAATCCACTGATTTGGGGGACTTTTTAAAGAAGTATTATAGTGGTGATACTTGACTAAAATATTCTCTGACGGCACAGAAAAATACATTCAAGGCAGTTTAAACATATAAATATAAAATGAAAAAATTTAAGTATCAAAACAAAAATAACAGAAAATAGCCCTCACTGGGTAGCTCAGCGGATTGGAGTATCACCCCCATGTACGCCAAGGCTGTGGGTTTGATCCCTGGTTAGAGCACATGCTAGAAGCAATGAGCGCACACAGAAGTGGAACAGTAAATCAGTGCTTCTCTCTTTCTCTCTCAAATTATTAAAATTTTAAAATATGATAGAAAATATTTTTTTTAGTTTTTCAAGTATTTATTTCCAAATTTCTAAATAACATGTTTATACTATTTCCCCCACATTTACATATTCCTAATTCCATTCTGTGAATTAGCCATCTTACAGTACCAACAGCTCCTCTCTAAACTCATGCAGTCTTCTACCCTCTCTCCTCCCAATATAGTTAGACGATTGTTTAATAGAAAATAGAAAATGTCTTAGAGACTAAACTGAAAGCGTGAAGCATACAAAGTATTGATTAAGTTTCCTATAACTAATTTTAAAGCTGCGTTTAACAAAAGGCATCAAATATTAAGACAAATTATAAAACACATACTAGGAGAAGATATTCAAAATGCTTATTGCTTTGGCTTATCAAAATATTGTTATCCAGAATATATAAATGAACAGAACAATAAGAAGTAGCACAAGCAACAGAAAAGTGGACAAAAGGTATGAACAGGCTATTCAGAGAAGAAGCAATCAAAATGACCGATAGTTACATGGAAAGATATTAAATCTCACTAGTAATAAAAGAAATGTGTAATAAAATGACAATGAGTATCATTTTATATTTATCAGATTGGCAAAACTAAGCAAAAATAAGACAATACTAAATCTTGCTGAGACTGTGGTATGATGGGCCATCATATAATTATGGTGGGAGTGTGAATGGACACAACTACTTTTGAGAACATTTGGTATTATCTAGTAAGAACCAAATCTAACATAGTTCCCTGCCCTGGTGTTAAACATCACTGATATCAATCAGACTTTTTTCTATCCCTATGCTAGACAAGTCTCAAGATCAGGCATCATTTTCTGTCTCTTTGTTAGGCAATACTTAGCTATTTGCTCCAGGAAATATTTTCTCCTGGGAGGTAAGACTGTGAGGCTAAAAAAATAGCTTACTTATCAAGCCTAATAGCTTGCTCATCACAGCTGCAAGGGCCTTGCGTCACAGTGCTACTATGTCACAAACCTCCCATTCCAAACTACTGGTAGTCCCTTGCCCTGTGAGATGCGCTCTAAAACCGTACAAATACCACCTTCTGATTTCCCCACCTGGAGGCACCGTTAAGACTCTGCCATGATATCGTTCTTTCTCCCTAGAGTTGGCCTAAGAAACTGACTTTGCTTGATCATGTTTTTATTTTTCTGTTCTGGGGGTACTTTAGGGGAGCTGATACTTGTAAAGTTGAAGACCCATATACTCTATGACTCAGGGATTCCGTCTTCAAGTATGAAACCTCGAGGGGTATGATTCAAACTATGAGTTTAGACAAGTGAAATTGGAAATCAGTTTGGTGAATCACCACCCACATTTGTTTTACTCAGAATAGGATAAATCAGACAAGAATGGACAAAAATGGAGTGGAATGTAACGGAACAAAATAGAATAAATGGAAAATAATAAAAGGTTTTCTATAAAACTTTCGTTTCAGTATGCAGCTAAATGTGTGTATGTGCCGGCACATGTGTGTGCTTAGTCACTGCCTTAAATGAACCCATGCATGTGTATACAGGGAACCTGTGTATGTTTATTACAGAATATCTACAATGACAAAAAACTAGAGACAACCTCAGTGATGATCAAAAATAAATAATACAAATTTATGTAGTGAGTACTATACAGCAGTTAAAATGGAAGAAGCAGATTTATATACATCAACACAAATCTGAAAAACATGTTGAGTAGAAAAGCAAATCATAGAATGATACATATGCATGTTTATAAATAAGAAAATTGCACTAAATATTGTTTGGAAATACAACAATTCACACACTATGTTGCAAAAGTATAAAAATCGGAATAATCAACACAAAATTAAGGCAGTGGTTTTCTCTGCAGAGAGTGGGAATGAGAGAACGAACAAGCAAGGGAGTGTAGTGAAAGGGAGTGAGGGTGGGAAGCAGAGAAAAATATCAATAAGGGATAAACGGGGGGCCTTGAGCACCTTGGTATTTTTTATTTCTTTAAAATCATCTGAGACCTTCATGGCAAAATGTTAAAACCTAATAAAACCTGGCATAAGTGATAGAAACAAAAGTAATAGCTCATTTAATGTTTTCTGTGGTCCAGGCACTTTCCAAAGAACTTTACATATTTTCTTTGCAAAGCTATTTATTAAATCTCTTCCCTCTACTTTTCAGTATGTTTGAACTACTTCACAGTTTGAAAAATAAAAGCATGGGTAAAATATTAGCACATTGTATCTATGTGGCAGGTATGTAGATGTTCATTTTACTCTGTAATTTTCTGCATGGCTGAAATCTTTATTTTAAAAAAACACATGTTTTTAAAAATCAATTGTAATGATAGGACAGATAATTAGTTCTTGATCTGAGACCCTACGAGGTAGGGATGCATTGAGGTGTTTATGCTGGCCCATGCACAGTTCCCTAGGGTTGTTCTTTTTCTCACCAGAGTTCCACTAAAATGTCTACCGGCATCGTGTAAAGAATCAGGATGGCTATCTATGGAGAGTACAGAGTGTACCTTTCCTCTCAGTAAACTCAGAAGGTTGCATCAGAGCTGTCCTTGCCCAGCCCTGTGCCATTCAGCTTCCATTTCTTCCCTCTTCTCCCCCAAGTAACCGAGTGGCACATCGAGAAATGGTGACGGAGAAGGGCCTAAAGTTCCCACGCCTTATTTTAGAAAAGGGCTAGATCTCAAGAAAACAGAAATTACCAACATCCCACTGGGTGGGCTGTGAGAAAGAAAAGAATGCTTCAGGGCGAAGCTTCATCTGAACAGCCTTTCTGTGGCCTGTATGTCTGGAATGCCTTCACCAGTCTGAGGCTGCTTTTATGATGAGGTGAAAACCGGCAACATCAAAATCGGCCATAAACTTCAGATGAGTTATAACTCGACAGGCAGCTCTCTGAGCGGGATGTGTAGCTTCTCTTTGAGTGGTTGTTTGTGTTGGCACTGGAGGCAGCTTGGCTTGGCTAAGGATGATCCTCCAGTTGGACCATCGTTCCACAGAATTGACCAGTTGTTTGATAAAACTGGCTGAACTGGCCTCTTGTTTTGATATCGTATAAAGAGAGACCAGCTCTCTTCTCAGCTCTGTGTCCTCCCTTTTGGAGGAATGTGACTAAGAGCCCAGCTTTAGATACAAAAGTGTAGATGTGGATCCAATTCTTTAAGACTCTAAGAAACATCACATCCCTCTTGGCCTTTCTCTTAAAGTTTTTTAAAAGAAGGAAAATAATAAATAGGTTTTTTTTAAATGGCTTTGAAACCCTTACTTGAAAGCAGAATGTGGGGCTCAACTCAACATAAATCTGAAGTATTTAACAATAATAAAAATAACAACACTAATAGTAATACAGATAGCCTTCATTGACTTATTACTATGTTCCAAGTATTCTTCCAAACATTTTGCAAACACAAACTCATCCTTATAACAACTCTATGAAATGAATAGGTGATTATTAGTTCTATTTTATAAATGAGGACCTGAAGCTAGGAGAAATCAAGTAATTTGCCCAGGAAAGCAAAATTAGCAGTGGCGCATAGCGGAGTTTAGATATTATGTAGTTCAACCCCCTCCTCTTACATATGATGGAAGTGGAGGTCTTAGCAGGTGCGTATTTAACCTGGGGAAGTCCACTTGTGTCCAGATAGATAGTCTCTTATTTCTCCCAAGGTCTGGTTCTCCTTCCTTCCTTCTTTCCTTCCATGATTACTTTCTTTTCTTTTCTTTTTTATTAAAGCATGATTTTTAGTTTTAATTACAGATGACATACAGTATTATATTAATTTCAGGTGTATAACCTAGTGATTGCACATTTTATGACTTATGAAGTCACTCTGATAATGCTGGTACCCATGTGACACCATACATAGTTATTAGTGTTATTAACTGTATTCTCTGTGCTTTAATTTACATCCTTGTGACTATTCTGTAACTACCGGTTTGTGCTTCTGAATTCCTTCACCTTTTTCACCCAGTCTCCTAAGCCTCCTCCACCTGTTGTCTCAGAGAGATAGATTCTTCTCTCCATGGAGAGGACACACTTGCCTAGGCCTTCAACACAACTAAATCCATGCTGGGTTCACACTTTTGTCACTAGATAAGAGTAGAGAGAAAAAGTAACTTGCTCACAATTGGGCATTTAGTGAATAGCAGGGCTGAGGTGTAATAGTTCAAGACTCCCTCTAGATTCTTAGGCTGGCTTTCTTGCCTGTGAACTTGGGTTTCTGCATCATTGTTTTTCTCTGATTGTAATTTGCTTTACTTTCCATGTTTTCCAGTCTTCATTAGAAATATGTTCACTTTCCCATTCATCCTCTAGGGTAAGTTCCTTGTGGAAATATCCAACTCTAATCATATTTTATTGATTATTTTACCAGACAGCACTCACTAAAACAAACCTCTAATTTGATTGGGAGTTGGGGACTGGGGCCCACCTTGCTTTTCTGGGCTATCATTAGCAACACTCATAAGTTGCCTTTTCAAAGGTCATGTGATGAATGGCACACAGAAACTTGGGAGATGCAAACACTTTGACCTTTCCTATGGGTGTATGACAACATATCCAATGACTTCTTTTATTTATTCTTTCCTGTAGAACAGAACTTAGCTTGGAAATATAGCTGGAAAAAGTCCAGAGACTGTCCCTGCAGGAATTTATAGGGTACTAATTAATATTAAACAGCAGGAAACAGGTACCGCAAATACTCATGACCCTCTCCACCCTGTGCCCACCCCTCTGCAGTTTATTTGAAAATTGCCAAAGAAAACAGTTAGCTAACTTTTTAACCAGTCTTTGGCACAATAATGGTCACATGTCACCCAAAGTAGTTTTTTCTTTAAGAGATCTTTAAAAAAAAAAAAATCCATGTGTTAGGGAGCATCATTCAACCAAATTAGAGAGAAAAAAGAAGACCTAAGACCTTTGAACTTGAGAATGAACATGTTTAATCAGTGTCAATCAAATGTCAAAAGAATACAATCCTGAATTACCTGAATTTTTTTAACCAAGTGTAAATGTAAACGTAGAGGCTTGGGCATTGTGCAGAGTATGATGATGCAGTATCTGTCTCATAGCTCAAAGAGATATTGAAGATAGCTTTAGGGAGAATGCTTTGGTCATCCTGAAAAGTTCAAAGCTTCCTAACACCAGCCTTAGGACTGTCTTCCTGTCTGCTGTTTAAGACCTACAGTGTTTCTCAATGTCCTTTTTTAAATTTTTTAAATGGTATTTTATTATATATTTTTATTTTTTTCAAGTACAGTTGTCTCCATTTTCCCATCTCCTTCCCCCCACCCCACCCACCCCTACCTTCCATCCTCAGTCCTACCCCCCTTTGGCTTTGTCCATGGGTCCTTTATACATGTTCCTTGATGACCCTTCCCCTTCTTTCCCTTGTTATCCCCCTTCCCCTTCCCCTCTGGGTCCCATCTGTCTGTTCTTAATTTCAATGTCTCTGTTTATATTTTGCTTGCTTATTTGTTTTGCTGATCAGGTTCCACTTATAGGTGAGATCATATAGTATTTGTCTTTCATCACCTGGCTTACTTTTCACTTAGCATAATGCTCTCCAGATCCATCCATGCTGTTGCGAAGGGTAGGGGCTCCTTCTTTCTTTCTGCTGCATAGAATTCCATTGTGTATGTACCATAGTTTCTTGATCCATTCATTTACAGATGGGCACCTAGGTTGCTTCCAACACTTGGCTATTGTAAATCAATGTCCTTTCAAATCATTTAGACTGCTCTGTCTCCATTATGTCATTATTACTCCAAATCAGCCAACCACTTAATTTTAAGAAGAAGACAACTTCTCTGTTATGTTTATAAATCTAGTTGGGTAGGACATGACCCTAAAAAGGAATAACTTCTCACTTTCTTTGTAATCTAATATTATACATAATCAACTTGCTATGATATAACCTAGTTAAAAGTTAAAAATGGAGAAGAGCCATCCTGAAACGTTATAATTTCGGATATAGTCATCTCTATATTGAACATCAAAAAAAGAAAATAAAGGAAACAGCACAGATATAGATACTTATATTTATTGGATAAATGATGTTCACTTTATTATTTCTATGTATAGTACATTTACATTTCTATGTAGTCAATTAATCAATATTTTCTTATATAGTTTTTATTATGTTTCAAGTTTACAAAGGTCTTTTTTGGCCTTTTTTTCTTTGTGACTCTTGATGTCTGTAGTTAATTTGAATGTAAAATCTATTCATAATTTGCTTGAACCATCACTTCTTATTGGAAAGTTCCTTTCCAGTAGTATAAATATAACTATAGTAAACATCCTATCAGTTAGGTTTTTACATATTTTTATTATTTTCTGAGGATGCATTTTAGAGGTAGAGTTTTTGTGTCAGAAAGTGTACAGTAGCTTGATGCCCACTGATCATAAAGTATACCATTGCTGTCTAACTCAAGTATATTAGCAAATTCAGTTGCTCATACAAAATATTGTTATTGCCAATTTAATCAAGATAGCACCTGATCTCATTTTGCCTCTATGATTTGGAGTGAAGTTAAACTCTTTTTGTATACTTATTAACTTTCACATTTGCTCTATAAATTCTTTTTAAAATACATTTTGCTGATTTTCCATTGGCATGTTTGTGTTCTATTGTTTATAAGATTTTTTAAACATAAGATTTAATGTCCCTTTGATAAAATGATGAATGTTAGGCTAGGCTTCTCATTGGCTAGTTGAAAATAATGTGGTTAAAATATTCGAGAAAGCCTCCCAAGCCTTACCCAAGAGGCCATAAAATCTAGAGAGGCCACGGACGACTCTGGAAGTAGCCAAGACTTGCCGCTAAATTGCCCTGGTTGTAGCCGCTGCATTAGGAGTTCCGGTTGCTTGATACTGACCCTGAATAACTGGGTGAGTCTGCCTCAAGTGAACCTTTTATGTGCAAGAGTCAGAGTTCCCTTTTGCTTTAGGACAAGCAAGCCCCCCAAACATTTTTATGACCATTTCTCTTTCTTAGTTAATACAGATCTAGATTAAAAGTATCCATAGGCACGGCAGACTTTGGTCTGAGACTCACTTTCCTTCTCAGAGGCAGTCCTCACTAGCCCTACGTTTCTTTGGTAGTGACTATGAAGAGCATAAGTTGCGTATGACCACATTGGTGAGGTCAGTCCATAAGGCGGGCCTATGCTAGACCCACAAGTGAACATTTTCAAAATGTTTCTGTACCTTCATTGCATAGTTCTCATAGTTGGGGCTACCTATAACAAATGAGATCCAATTTACCTATAGTTGAGAGAGGAAACACTATTTCTCCTTGTCATCTTTTTCTTATGAGAAATTATTTAAGGAATTCAAGGTCACTTGCCTCTCTGACCTTTTCTCTCATCCTTTCATCCATGTCACTTCAAAAAAAACACTTAAAATTAGAAAGTTGAGATAGAAGGTCTGTGTTGAGAAATGACAACTATCAAGTAATTCCCAAATCCTGCTAAATCAGCATTGCACAGTATCGAGGCTTTTTCTGCTCTCTTTGTTGGTTGATTCTGCACATGGACTTGAATTTATTTTCAATCACCCCTCATCACCGCCTCCCCCGACTCTAGTTTCTTAATGGTATGTAAGATTCAAAGATTCAAACCACAAGAAACTATCTGTGATCATGGCACCTGCTTCCCTCTCCAGGTGATTTACCTTCCAGAGCATCACCTGCTTAGGATTGGTGACCTACTCATCCTATTCTGGGTTTATTTTAGAAAATAATATACACCAGGACCCTCATCATTTAGGAAGTGCCCCAGACTTCAAATGAAATATCTAAAACTGTGTTAACAGAGTAGTTATTGTAATGGAACACGATGACAAGAGTAAAGCTTCCTTTTCCCCCCAGTTCAAAAAAGCAAAAACGGAAACAAAGGTAAGTGTTCTGTGATTCACTTGGAGTTTTGATTGTCTGCTGCTGTTTCTGCTCACAATCTTTGACTGGGAGACAGAGGCCTCCACATTTTTATGTGGTCATCCAGAGATGCATGGGCACCAAGAAGTATGTCTAAAAACCATCATCTCTTGGGTGTCTGAGACTTTGGGGGTTCCATATGATCCTTCTGTCACTGTGGGGACCTAAAGATAGAGCTTTGTTTGGCTCTTGCTTATTACTGTCAGGATCTCAGGTGAGTATAAGCCCACCCACCCACCAGGAGTAAAACATAGGCTGCCTGGTTTAGCTCCAACAGTCACTCCCTGGGTGGTCTCACCTGTAAATGAAACAAGCAGACATCTGTGTCACGTGATTGCAGGAGTACTGAGACACTCTCCCCACCCCCCCACCCCCACATCTTCCTTGACTAATAAGTGACAACTGGAGTTCGATCAGCAGGGATTTCCTTCTGCTACTCAAGGTTATAATTACTGTGCAAATATCTCTGGGACAGGGAGAAAAATGGAGGAATAGAGGGGACTAATGTTGGAATGCCTACGGTGCACCAAGACCTAATCTAAGCCTATTAAAATTTATATTTGCTATAAATTTAATTATCAATTCTCTTCTGGGTAGGTACTCTCTCCCCTCTAGAATGGAGGTAATTGGTCCTGGTCCCGAGAACAATCATTTATTAAATGGTGGCTTGGGGATGTGCACCCAAACCTCTCTGACTCTGAAGCCCTTGATATTTAGGAGAAATACACAGAAAGCTTCTATCAGCTATTCATAGTTTTGTGTTGATTTGAAGAAGAAGTATCAGCACTCATGAATTGAGAAGTGCAAGAAGTAGGTTTATATCCGATCAAAGACATATCTAGAGTAGCTGAAAACAACTCTTGGCTCCCTTGTAATGTTGCTAAATAGTCTAGGTAGGCCTTTCTCCCCCAGCCTCCAAGGGATCCCCCATCCTCATTACCTCCTGCTGACCCAAGTAAGGATGTTCTGAGGGGGGAATCTCATGATGTGAAAAAGAGCAACGTCAAGCAAGAGCCTCCCTTTCTTAGTGTGCCCCGAACAACCTCAGTAATATATGGGAATTTTGTAAATGAGGCATGAATCTGTGATAGAATAAACAGCTCACGGCCTGCCACTGTGTAACTGGGATTTGGCAGCTTAAGCAACCGAACATTGTTAGATTGGGAGACCAGAAAAGAGAGACTTGGAAATTGCTCCATAGATTTAAATTTGTATCACCCTTTAGGTATGTCTTGAAGTTTGAACTAACAGCTGTGGTTGGTCTCTTACTGGAGCAAACCCCGGACTTGGAAGGAGGAGACCAATGTGAGAGCCCCAGCCCTGCTTCTGATTAGCCCTGCAGGGTGGAAGCCAAGGAGGCTGTGGTGTGAGCTCAGGCAGGGTCCCAGCCTCTGCCGGCTCCCATGGGGTGACACTTCAGCGTTTGTCTTGACTCGAGGCAATGGAACTGGGCGTTCATAGTCCCCAGACAGTCAGTTTGGGGCTAAGGGCTTTCAAGGAGCTGCTGAGAAAAGAAAACAAAAGAGGAAAGAAAAGAAAATGAATTTCAAAAAATAACTCCATTGTCATTGCTCCCTAGAGCTGTTACCATGAGGACATTTTACTAACCTCTTAGTTTTCCCATCTGTCAGAACTGGTATCCTGAGTCTCAGCTTTTTCTCTTCTGCCATAACAATTAAAATATAGGTGAACAACATCCTATGTGGCAGGCATTTGTTATTCCTTCTGGTTCTGACATCCTATGAAATCACAGCCTCGCTTACAATTCTTAATGTCAAAACAATGCTCTTAAGAGATGGTGAGAGACAGTTTTATGGGACTAGAGGCCAAAGCAAATTGGGTCCAGGGATGGGGCTACAGGTCTCATTACCCTAAATCCAGTAGAGCTTCAGACAAAAGCCTTTATGATTTCAGACCAGCCTAGGGTGTGTATTTTCTATGAATAAAAGTAGTGGTGCATGGTTTTTCCCTAAGCCCCTATCAAGTAGTCAGGTCTTGGAAATCATCGTGAACTACAGTAGGGTGAAGCACAACAAAAGGAACAAAGTTTATGGTGATCTGTTTTCTCATTTGGTCCCTGTATCTATTTTGCAATTGAAGGAAAATAACTGCCTCTGGCAGCGCATTCGGATGCAAATTTGTTTTTTGTTTAAAGACAACAGCAGTGATGAGGCCAGTGTTCAAGAGCCAGGATTTAGGATAAGGCCAGCTCTGTATCTACACATCTGGTAGCTAAGGGAACAGGAGCCGAGAATAGAAACAGGCAGATCAGAAGAATATCCAGTTGTCACTGGTTTGCATCAACAGGTCCTACAAACCATCTAAAACCAGAAGTGCAAAGGAGACTTTTAATACTGGAATAGAAGTTACCGAGCTTTGAAACATTCTTGAGTCCAAGCCGGAGAAACTCAAGTCTGAAGGAAACGGTTGTTTTCTTACTCATGGTGGGTGTGGCTTACAAAGGCAAGGAGAAGCCACGGGGAGCCCTCCTGTCTGTCAGGAGCGGAGGGGGGAGAACCAACTTGGCTGTGCAGGGAGATGGGTGTCCTACAGTCTTGCTGAATCACTGAGCTGCGTCTTCACTCCACGGGGGTGAAGTTTAAGGGCATCGCCCGTTTATTTGATAGGGTTCAACAGGGCAGTACAGACCAAATGTTTTCAGAAACATTCTTTCATCCCACGAGCCCCTGAAGTAGGTGCTGGCAGTGCGGAGGGAATAGCGCTGGTAGTAAGGAGTTCGCCACTGTGGCCAAAACGCAGGTGGGAAAATAAGTGTTTAAAAATGGAAAGAGAGTGGTTTGGAGATTGAAAATGACGTTGGACTAAGGAGTAAGTCTAAGGATTAAGGTGAGGATTGTGTCTTATCTTCATGAGGAGTCTCTAAAGACTTTGGGGAAGTAAATTAGAATAAACAAAGAAGATAAATCTGACTCTGGCACATAAAATTATTTAGAAAAGAGAGGAGGCTTAGGTTAGGAAAACCGGTAGGAAACAGTTTTGGTAAATAAGGCTGAGGCACCTCATTGGATAGAAGGGAAGATGGACAGACATAGCACACTGAATAGAATTTGGGAGGAGTTCGCCTGGGCGCTGTGTCTAGTTGAGAGGCAACTGGGAAGCACAGATGAGACCAGCTTCCTGCCTCCGTGGAGAAACCCACAACAAAGACCATGGATTCCATGGCCACCTGAGGGAAGCAGACAGCTGGCCAGTGTAAACAAATGCCTTCCGCAACTGGGCAGAATTTTATGTTGTGATCACTAGACACAAACTTGCTCTTCTAACACCGGCTTACATGAAGAAGATACACATTCCCAGTCAGGACCACCCATCCTGATGAGTTCTGGGAGTGGCTAGAGATTTAAAAAGCTACCTATTTCCCCACAACACCGTCCCTAGGAAGATCTGGTTTGCCACAGGCCACCCCCTTTGCTTCTATACTTCTGCGGGGAAAGCTTCTTTATGTTGGACCACTTCCGGCACCCCCACTATCTGAGAGACAGCGACAGCTGGACTGTCACCAGGACTCAGGTCATTGAAACCACTGAGAGCAGGCAAATGAGCTGCTATTCATTTTACACTTATACGATCACTGATAGTATAAATATAATTTTTAATGTCAAGAGTTATGTGTGGAAAAGAGTAGATCAATTTGGCGTAAACATTTGTATTTTTTCGCATAGCTTTCTCATATTTAAAAGTAAAATATAAGTTTGTAGTCAAGATACCCACTAATGAAACAAAAGCAGTAATGAGAAAGAAAGGGCTTAGCATAATTTCTAGTTCACAGTAAAAAAAAAAAAAAAAAAAAAAAAAAAAAAAAAAAAAAAAAAAAAAAAAAAAAAAAAAAAAAAAAAAAAAAAAGCACCCATTGTTAGTCAGAATTTAGGGTATTGCACGAAATCCAGGAGAAAAGGTCCAACCTCTGTCAGGCATGTAGAACTGGAGCTCATGAGAGTATCTGGGGTTGGGATGATGATTTGGAAGTCATTTGCTTAGAGAGGATAGTAAAAATCATGAGTGAAGGTTTCCATACTTAAAGAGAACTTGTACCTATGTGAAGAAAGAAGAGGGCTCAAACCCAACTCCTGAGGACATAGAGGAAGCAGAACAAGTACAAACAGGTTCAAAGCTGGTAGAGAGGAAAAAGACCCAGGACAGCTGGAGGTCTTGGAAGTCCTCACAGGGAGAAGTGAAGTCAAAGCCCTTGGTGACTGAGAAACATAAGAGGCTGGAGAAGCCACAGGAGAGCTGTTGTAAGATGACTCTGACTACTCTTAATCATGTGTTTTAATGATGATCAGTGGGAGCTAACGCCTGGTGTTCTCAGTTATCATATCCAGGGCTCCCAGTCCACAAGACTTCTGCCATTGAGCTTGTGTTTCCTAGGCCCTAGATCCGAAACCATGAAATGTGTAGTATTTATTTAGTATTAGTCTATGTTCTGAGGATGCTTTTTCTGGAAATGTTTTGAGACCACAGAATTGAAAAAGTTTTGACATGAAATGCTAGCCCTGTACCCAAGTTGGCCTGTCATTCTTTCCATTTAAAGCCACCAGTAATATGGCTGTAAGATGTATTTTGCCCACTTTTTTAAAGCCATTTTCTATTTCTACTTTCCAACCACCAAAATATGTTGGGAGCGCCATAGTTGTTTTTCTCTTTGGAACGTTAGAAAATATTATTTTTATAATAGAAATAGCATTTCTTTAATTTTTTTTCTTCTCCTTTTTTTTTTTTTTTTAATCGCCAATGGCTTCCATACCAAACCACTGACTTGGCTCATTATATTTCCAATTCTAGCTTGTGCTAAAATTTCTGGCAAATGAGTATTATAGGACTTCCCAAAATATTTTTAAGGAGGTTCATCTCAGAGGGCAATTAGAGGAAAGACTAAAACACAAAAATGGACTTAAACATACTAATTCAGCTAAAGAATTTAGAATAGGGTCTGGCACATGCTAAGCATATGCAAGTGCCGGTTATTATTTCTAAGGCATTCTAAGATGATGTTGCATCTCAGGCTGGAATGGACCAAGAAAGGACAGCAATCCTTAGGATAGAATAACTGCTCCCCAAGGACCCAGAACAAAGGACTATTAGAGTTCAGCAGGCTTCCAGGAAGCTGTTAAAAGCTGACTGCACCGTGGTTGACAGACTAAATGTATAAAGAGATTGACCGTTGGCAACTGGGTAAGTTTGCCTACAAGATACATAATGTAGTGAGAGGTGGAGGACTTTAGGGTTATTAAAACCTATCAGTAAGTAAGTGGATCAAAAAACTGATACATTTACACAATGGAATTCTATGCAGCAGAAGGAAATAAGGAACTCCATCCTTTTGTGACAGCATGGATAGAGCTGGAGAGTGTTATGCTAAGTGAAATAAGCTAGGCGGTGAAAGACAAATACCTTACAATCTTACCTATTAGTGGAACCTAATCAACGAAACAAACAAATGAGCAAAAAAGAACCAGAGACATGGAAATAATGAACAAAGTGACAGTAACCAGAGGGGAGGTGGAAGGGGGATAGCAGGAGAAAGAAGGGGAAAATGTACGAAGGACCCATGGACAAGGACAATGGGGTGGGGATTGTCTTTGGGAGCAGGGGTTGGATGGGGCAGAGGAGAGCAATGGGGAGGGGTGAAATGGAGACAACTGTAACTGAACAACAATAAAAAAATTTAAACACCACCAACAGAAACCCTAGTTGTAGAATCCACACACTTTGAAAGCAGTCCAATCATAATTGAAATATAAAGGTGCTTGGACTTAGCATAGAAAGGAAATATTGAGACTCTGAAGTGAGCATAGTTTGCAGACATTAGAGGTTGTCAAGAATGAGGAGAGAGATAAATAAATGAACTTCCATTCAGGGTTCTATCTGTTTCTTTTCATTAATTGCTTTCAGGGTCCCCGAATTCTCTTGTAGCAGCGCAAGGTGATCACAACATCTATGAATAAAGGATCTGGTTTATGTAGAAGAGTCAGCAAGTATCCAAACACCTATTTGTAGAAGCATTTGTCCTGAGATATATGACAATCGCTCCAGCAGGAATTGTTTGTGTCAATCACAATCTTCTCTGTCATTCAGATCATTGCCAAAGGTAGAAATAATGTATCACAGGATGGCAGATAGAGAGGACAGACATGACCTTCCAAAATTTACATGCTAACGATGACCAGTCTCACCAATAAAAGAATTATGTCTAAGTGACTTGGAAGAAAGTTTGCAGTACCAGATAAGTGTTGAACAAAAATGAAAAATGGAACGTTTTGCAGTCCGTGAAACTTCCCTGTAGACTCAATATAGAGCAAGACATGACTTGAACTGCAAAACAATTGGTGATGAAAAATAAGCACAGATCCCAGTAAACTTGCCCACTCCTCACCTGAAACTCCAGCAGCCTCAAGGAGCCCATTCCCAGGGTAGAATCTCACGAAAGAAACAGCCACTTCCAGTTGGAAATGGCCGTAGCCCGTCCCTTTGAAGTAAGCCGTAATCCCATCATCCCATCACTCATCCTAATGGACAGGAAAGATTTTTTTCTTTTAAAGAGGGTTATAGATATATTTTCAGACCTGCCTAATATAGAGGTAACAATAACCGAAGAGCCCTTGGGACAGAACAAAGAAAACAGTTTAAAAAAAGAATATTCATGTCAGGAATTTGGAAGGTGAGCTTGCAAAAGTAAGTGAGGGCCTAATTATAAAAGACCTTAAAGCTTAGAAAGGAAAGCTCAGAGTTTCTCTTCTTGGTACGAGAAGGGAGTGAAAGATTTGTGAGCTAGAAGGGGGATAAATATTTTAAAGATATGTTTCGGAAAGACTGCTCTTCTGGTTGACAGTAAGTAGGGTGGACCGCAGTTGGTAGGAAGACTGGAGACCGGAGAAGAGAAAGCAGGTTGATGTTGCTGCCATGGTCGTGCACAGGGGCCTGGATTCCACGGGACCATGGGGCTGGCAAAAGGAGGGGCCTTCTTAAACCCATATTGCATGGTATTCTTTCAGTGCTTTTTTCACTTTCTATTATGGAAAGGATTCCATCATATAAAACAACGGAGAAAATAGTACAATGGCCTCCCTGTATCAAACGTCTAATTTCAACAATTGTATTTCGCCAATGTTCTTTCATTTATCTTCCCCTGCAATTGTTTTTACATGTGTTTAACTTTCCCTTTTGAAATAATTTTATACTTACAGAAAGATTTAAGAAATAACACCAAAAATTCCCATATACACTTCAACCAGATCTCCCCAAAGATGTTCACATTTGCCACACTTGCTTCAATTTTCTCTCTTTCCTTCTCATACTGAAGCTCCGATTGTTGCAGATTTGGCAGGGGTCTCTGCAAAGCAGAGTCTAGGTCCTCCTGACATTTCGTGAGCACTTCCTCCTTTTTGATACAATACAGTGCTCCTAACTTATGTGTGCTCTCCATTCCACAAGTCTGGAATCAAACAGTTCTCCAAGGACCTTGTTCCTATTGGTGAAAAATAATATTTGGAAACAAAAAAAAGAGTATTAGATATATTTATTATTTTTGCTGCTAAGCTCTCTCAGCAAACATATCTAGAAAAAAACACATCTATATCTACAAATAGATGTATATCTATTTCTATACGTAAAATTATGAGTTCATACTGATACCTACAATTCCAATCTAATACCAGCCTTAACCCTTTTTGTAATTTCCTTTGCTGAAAATGAAAAACCTGACTCTTATTATCTACGATATAGATGAAGTTATACTTTTTTATGAACTATATCTAGGGCTTTATAGAGTAACCCTAAACTTACCCACAGTTTCCTCTTTTTGATTCCCTAGGCTTAGCCTCAGCAGGGATGAGAAGGAAAACACACCCACAACAAGCAAAAGTTTGGTGTACACGTTCCTCCACATTTCTGAACATAAGGCGCACGCAGGGGCAAACGATGTTTCCAGGGCAGTTGAGGACTAGCAAGCTCACATTTGTCCTTGGATAGGAGTCTATTTTCTCAGACTAAGTCTGGGCATGACATTCCAGCTGCTCGCGCTTCCACAGCAAATGGATACGGAGAAGTCTGCCACGAGCCACTGATGGAGAAAACAGCTGCTCTACCGTGAGGGTAAGCCGCAGAGGTGGCCGGGTGTTCCTCTCCACCCTCCTCCGCCTCCCCCTCCTGCAAAGGCAGCATGCACACTCCACACACAGATAAAGGGAAAAGGACTCCCGTTTGTTGCTGGAAAATTCTGTTGAGAATGAGAAAATCTCCCTTAAGTAATTTGTTTAGCCAAAGTTTTCCTTCAGATGGTCATTTGCATGAACATCAATTCAGGCATGACTATATTAGTTATTTGTGAGTTGTTGCCTGTGGAATTCGTTCAGTTCCCTGAGAAGTTGGATGAGTTAGCACATGACCTTGATGAGCTGACCACCACTTTATTTCAGTTATTTGCCTTAGTGGTTTATTTGCGCCCCTTAAACAATGTTTGCTACGCACTTTCTACGTGTCAGACCCTGTGTTAGGCACTTGACAGGTAGACATGAATCAGAGATTTAAAGAGTCCACAGTCTAGTCAATAGGAATAGAAGTAGGACCTTGTTTTTCTCTACGAGATAAACCATTTCTGCTAGCTTTGGAACAACCATCTGAAATAGTATGATTGAGAAGAACGCTTAGCAGCTTTCCCTAATTCTTACCTAACTACCAACATCAGTTATGATGCCTCAAGTTCCACCATCGGTCTTCTTTGGATTCCTGCCTAAAGGCTTTGCGTTCTTGTAGAATTTTGTGCTATAATATGAGTACTCTCCCCTGGCAGGATATTTGCCTTAAGTCATTACACAGACAATATCTTCATAGTATTACTTAGCAGTTAACGTAGAGCAAGGTCTTAAGAGTAGGAATGCCGAAGGAGGAAGGAAGGTCAGTAGGAAGGTGAGGACAGGGGGCTTCAGCTAATGCCGTTACCAGTTTCATCAGTTTCCGTCTGCAAGACCCCATGTTAACTGAAAACAGCAGTTGATACCCCTTAAAATATTTTCTATAACACAAAGTATGTGCTCTGTTTGGTCATCCCATGGAAAAAGGAGCATGAAAAGGCTAGTCAGCTAATGTGAAAGGAAAGTGGATCCCAAACTTAGGTTCAGCTAATCTCCCCCACACAGTTTTAAAGTGTTGCTTTTTTTACAGTTTTATACTTTCAAAATATTCCATTACAAACTTTTTTAATGAATTTTTTATTGATGTTCAAGTATGGTTGTCTCCATTTCCCTCACTACCACTCCCTCCCTCCCCAGCCATCCCCACCTCCCGCCCTCAATCCTACCCCCCTCTGATTTTGTCTATGTGTCCTGTATACACGTTCCTGGAAACCCACCCCCTTTTCTTTATCACTCTGATTTTATAACAGAATGGGAGGGGCTGCTAAGAAGGGGGAAACTTACTGCCACATTGTGTGTTGATTTGGACTCGAGTAAAGTGTTGTAAACGCAGTGTACTAGCTTAAGGCGTATTTATTAACTCGTGAAGCTGGAAAGATACAGGAGTGGCTCTGCTAGGAGACAATTCTTCGTTATTATTCAGGTTCCTGCATGTCCTATAAGCAGAAACAATGATTGTTTTTTTCCCCTGTACTTTTTCAAGAATGTTTGTATAGTGAATGGCTGCTGTGTCACTCTGGAACAAAGGGCAAAGTAGGCTTGTTGCTCATCATAAAAGATCTGAGTTCCCTACGCTTAGGGTTACTGTTCTGTAATGCAACTGACTGTGTGTGCAGGTGTCACGTGGTCCTCTTTACGCCGTCAGTGGTAATTGGTCCTCGGGGAACGGGGCAAAGAGAATCTGACACTGCGGCTACTGTTATGGGTGTGAGTAATGAAGTTACCTGTCTCTGTACCAAGAGTTTCATGTCTTCTGCTTAGCATCCATGAAATTGGCAGGCGAAATTGTCAACTTGCAAGTAGGGTAAAATATCAGACCCTTCACAGTTCTTGTCAACTCCAGGGATCAAAGTGAAGATAAACTACTAGAATCAAGTATCGACTTTATTACTGCCAGGACCGTCTTTCTCTCCATCTCTGCTGTGGGCTGATTCTTTTATATCTCCCGCCCTCCATCCCTATGTGGACACCTAATCCCTAATGGAAGAGTCTTTGCAGATGGAGTCTTTGAGAGGTGATTAGGTCATGAGGACGTAGTGCTCATGAATGGGATTAGTGGCCTTGCAGAAGAGACCCAACAGGCTCCCTCTCCTTTCTATCCTGTGAGGACACAGAGAAAAGATGGCTGTCTATGAACCCCAAAAATGGGTCTTTACCAGATATCAAATGCACTGGCATGTCGATCTTGTACTTCTCAGCTCCCAGAAACTGTTAGAAATAAATTTATGTTGTCTGTAAGCCACTCAGTCTGTGGTACCCTTTTATAGCAGCTTGAGTGGACTAAGACAATACCTCATTCCTGCCTATTCCTGTTCAGCTTGAGTCTGTAGACAGAGAAGAAAGACAGCTTTGGTCAGTCTCAAATCTGTTCTCAGCTCCACAGCCCTAGAGCTGTTGACTTTCAGTTGTGCCCAGAGGAAGATCCTTATTGGCCCTTATACATATACCATGGGCCTCTTTGACCCAATGTTTATTTTGTGGGTATACACTTACGATATACTCAGTAAGAATATATCTCTGGAAATCATGCTTTTGAATATGATAATTCTTATAAATATATTCTTTGATATGAACACATTGACCTCGAACATAATGAAGAAAATACCAATATATTATTCATGTTCAAAATGTCATGCTTATTAATATGTTTCTGTATGTTCCTCAGCATCCCTCCTGTCTCCACCCTTCAACATTTAATTATAGCAGAGATCTGGGAGCAGAGACCAGACCAATATTTCTTAAATGTTAGTTAGAACGGTAAAATAAAACTGACTAGCTACAATTAAACTGTTAACAGGAAAGTAAATTTGGTGAAATTATTTGGAAAACGAATCACTTGGTACCTAGGCAAATCATTTGATTAGGCAAATCAGCTAGTGCCCTGCTTCCTAACCCTGTTTTTATCCTCATTTATATTCGCACTTCTTCCTCCACTCCCTTATTTCTGTGTATGTTTCTCTCTTGAGAGAACAGAGACCACATCTGTGTTTCACAGGAAGTAAGTACTTGCTTAATACAAAACCTTTAAATGTCCAAAAAAGAAAAACTCACCAGGCTCTTCTCCTAGGAATAAGCAGGATGCTTTAGAAAGGAAACACCAAAAAGATTCTTCAGATTCTGAGACATATTATTCCAAAGAAAGATGTTCTTGTAGCTAGCGAAAGAATCTCATACGTTTCAAAGACTGGAGATTTTATTTCCCTGTTCATTAATTCTCAGTTCCAAGTAACTTGTGAAAACATAGCTCATTTAAGTCAATTAGAATAAAGTTTCCTGTTAAATTTTCTGTGAATCATTGAGGTCTCATTAAAATAAGCTCTGTAACCTGTTTTTGGAAATATTCTTCTTCGCTTGTGTGCCTCCTCCTGCCCATTTGATTTCAAATCCTGAGTTCAAATGCTGAAATTCTTAATGAGTCTTTATTCAGTGTTGATGGTGATGTTGAAGGGTGGGTATAGCTGGGTGGTTTCACGTGACTCCTCAGACTTATTGTTTCCCTTTTGTCTGTGCTAAGGGGGAAGAGAGACCAAGCCCTGAGCTGAAGCCTCAGGACAAAGTGGAGCCAGTTTGGCTTCTGCAGAATTAGTGACTCATGCACGGTGCAGTCACCGATCTCCAGGGACTCAAGCCCACGGGCTGATCAGCTGAGGGAAAGAGCCTCAGCTCTGTAGCAGCAGGTGGGACCAGCCAATAGGATCTGGACTCACTTTACTGGCCTTGGTCTGTTTTTCTTTAGTGAATACCTGCAGAATATGCTCGTATATCTTTAAACCTGTGTTCCAATGATGATAAAGCTGTCGTGATTTACCAACCATGATGATGAGAATGGCCTCAGGAGACAATGTCCGTCACCTTAAGTATCTGTGAACCCCAGACTTGCTTGTAAATTACCTAACACTGTGAACTTTTTCTAGGAGTGTTTATATTGCCACATTGAGATGCTCATAGATTGCACTAAATCAGCCTGATGGGGTACTTGGAGTTGATTCCTACACTTGACCCAAACCACATTTCCTCACAATATAAAGTCTAGTATGTAGGGTAGTACATAGTAATCCAGAGAAAATCCCTGACTCTCATACAGACATCTGAAAAGCTTCTGTTAATGGCATACCCATCCATGGAAGTAATTTGACTGTTGGTTCTTACTGACACAAAATAAGATTATGCCATGGCTGGCATGTCTCAGAGGTTGGAGCATTGTCCCATAGACCAAAAGGTCACAGGTTCCATTCCCAATCAAGGCACATACCCAGGTTGTAGGTTTGATTCCCAGTTGGGGTGCATACAAGAAGGCCGCTTGATCTGTTTCTCTCTCTCTCTCTCTCTTCCTCTCTCCCTTCTCCTCCCTGCCTTCCTTTCTCTCTTAAAGCAATGAAAAAAATGTTCTCAGGTGAGGATTAAAAAATAAGGAAGAAAATAAAATTATGTTTGGGTCACAAAGTCATTAAATCACCCCAAAAAACAACAGCCAAGAAGTCAGTGTGTCTTATCTTCACAGATTTACATTTAGAGTCTAACTGATTGTGTGAGATGTTAGAACTCCTTTTCTCATAAGTATAACTCAACATTTAGAATACTTTGCTGATAGTACAAACCCATGTCTCATTTTGTTTTATTTCTGATAGCTCTAACCTGGGGATATTTTTTGATCAAAGCAAGTCCAATATTTCCTTTGAACAATGGAACAGAAGTTTATTAACAGATATCAAATGTCTCAACTAGTAGTTGACCAACCTGAGAAATAGTCATATGTTAGAAAGTACTAGAAAATAAACCTCACAAAATACTTAAAAAGAAAAAAATTAAGAACAAAAAACATTCACTTGTTGGAAGAAAAACATTCAATGAGGAGAAGAAACTCAAAGAAAAAATAAAGAGAAGGAACAATTATCAATTATGAGAGAGTTTTTACAGGCTCATTCAGTTAAATTAAAAATTAAATCTACAAATTAAGAAATCTTACTAACTAAAGGTAATTAATACATGATGAGCCTAATCTAATAATAAATCAGAGGGTTTAAGTATGGGGCACAAAAGAGAATTAACATATGATATTTCTCCTACTTTTAATCATATATAGTATCCATGCATTAACTTCCTGACTGTCCAAGTTAACCTGGACATCTGATGAATATTTGCAATATATGTTTGTTAATAGTGTGGAGGCAAGAGGAAGACTATTGGCCAGGCAATTTTAGACTCAGTGTGCTTAGCTTACTACTACGTGTGCCATCAAGAGAACCTAAGTGGGGGACAAGTTTTTGTGTCCCTCGATGAACTTGAGCTAAACATCAGTAAGACCTTACTATTTCCATGGGCTGACTGTCTGTGGCTTAAAGAAAATAGAGGTTGTTTCATCCCTATTTTGGATTATTATATGGGTATATAAGAAGGAAATTAGTGAAGAATTCTTATCTGTACAGAATCCCTAAGATGCATAATGCCAGTTCAGCAAAAATTGATATGCATCTGTTGAATTTTATTTTTACTCCCTCTTGTACTTCCAAGTTTTACTTCCTCCTCTGTTCCAAAATTTGCTTTTCGGTATATATCCTAATTCTGTCCCAACAGCATTTAACTAGCCGGTTATCGTACCTTTAAGTTGTTAGCACCCTTAAGGTAAGGGCAGGGCGGGGGAAGAGATGAAATCAGAGGAAAACCCTCCGGAAGACTGAAAAATGCACAGTGTTTTCCCAGAAGGTAAAAACCCTTTATTCCCTGATTCAGTTTAGAATTCTGCAGCAATAACAGACAGTGGCTGAAGCCAATGGTGAAATGACGCCGAGCCCACTTGGTGACAGTGAGATAAAAGCGCTCAATCCCACAGACAGTGGGTAACTATTTCCTTAGCGGCCCGTCAAGAAAGGCAGATTTCCCTGCCGTCTCCTGCCTACAGACATGCCGATCTGACATCTTCCCAGGTCTGCCTTACAGAGCCAGAACGGTCCCCGCTTAGCGTTGAGGCCGACTCCGCCTGCTCTGGTGGAAGTTTTACAGATCGTGACTCTTCCTTTTTCTTGCAGGAAGTGAAGACATAAAAGTCCAGGATGCATCCAGGTCCTGGGGGTTTTGTCTGGGCCAGCCTTCTCAAAGCACACATGTGAGCACCTTTCACACATGTGTGCAGCTTTCATGCCTGCACGTCATTGCATTGCCCAATTCTAATAATAGGAAGCCAAATGCCACATGAACGCTGGGCAGAGAAACGAGGAAGAGAGAACAGATGAGTCCTGGCAAGGGTTCTCCAACACCAGGGCACACATAGTGCCCTGGGCTGTCCAAGGGAGGTGTGACATTGTTTACTAGGGAGAGTACCTTCTGCAGCCTGGCTCCCTACGCCCTGTCTGGGCTACGAAATTTGATCTAAATCTCAGGAGGCAAAAACATATTACTCTGACCACATTTCACATTCCGTAGGAGGAGACGGGATTAGAACATTTCTATTCTTGCCCAATGCTGCTAAATTTAAAGTCAATATAACTGTTAACTGCCGTCTTCCTCCAGAAGACCAAAGGCAAGCATCGTTTGCTGGTGGCAGAATACTCTGAAATGTTATCAAGAGCTCTATGGTTGGGCAAAGGAGGATGAGAGGTAATAAACAGCCCCAAACTCAGAGCTGCGGCTGCTGGCACTGCCACTTAGAGTAAACACCTTCATTTATGGCTTCATTCATACCCTCAGCCATTCATTTATTCACTTATTTATTCATTCGGCAGTCATTTATTAAGCTTCCATAACATGACCAGTCTCAGCCCTCAAGAGGCTTACAAAGGGGACAGACGCACACACAGAGTAACTGTTCTCCATTGTGTGTCTGGTATGCTAATGCTCCCCGTCTCTCTCCGTTCTGCATCCTTCCTCAGTTTCTCTCAGGTCTGGAGTCTTTCCGTTTTTGGCCATTTAAGGGTCCTCCTCATAATTTGAAAGGTAACTTGAAAGCATTAGTTTAGCCTTTCTTTCTTCTTCAGGAAGCCCGTATGGATTTACCAGGTGGATCCAGGAGGCATTTTGTAGAAAACTTTATTACTTTTTTTTTTTCAGCCTTCTTCAGATGGCAATCCCCACCCTATATAACCTAACTCTATGTCAAATAATTTTTTTAGGTTATGTGTAATTTCATGAGGATATCAACACCTTGACAAGTTTTCCCAGCCTTCTCATACCATTTCGGTGACTTAGACCTGTTACCGAGCAGTTGGGGACTTATTTCCACTTGCCTAGTCAGATCTCCATGCTGGACATCTAAGAGGGAATCACCTCTTCTGCTAGTCACCATGAGACCGCTAAAGGGTCCTGGAGAGAAACATGGGCAGGAATTGTGTCTACGAAGACCAGCTTTGGATTTAATTTTTATTTATGCTGGTCCACCAGCCTGAGGGAACTAAATTCTGAGGGTTATTTTCCAACTCCTGCTTGAAATACTGTTACACATTATTGTACATAGGCTAAGGCACCAGATTCCGGGTGTAAGGAATGGCCCTAAACTTACTGCTGTACTTGAACCTGACTAATCAGTGGCATGAAGGAGGAAGCCCAGGAGTCCTATTCCTCACTTCTTTCCTCTTCTCTTCCCATAGCTGACTGATTGAAGACCCGTAAAAGCTCCTCTTCGCAAAGTCCCACACCTCTCTCCCTTCTCCGGTGTCCACCAGTGGCGGATATAGTGGGTGAAGATTTGGGGTAAAGTATCTCTCAGGCAAGTAGAATTTAAAGCTCTTTGCTTATACTTGTCTGTCTTTCCCCAGAGAAACTGAAGGCAAATCTTTAGGGAAGTGGGAAGAGATACTGGAAGATTAGACATTATAGTTTTTACAGGGTGACAGCCCAGGGAAATGCTGAGAAGTGATCTCTTAGAATAGAATTCTAGGGATGCAACGTTATTTACACAGAAGAAAAAAAAACCTAGAGGAAAGAATGAGAGTTACTTGCACTTGACAGCAAAAAATTTAGTGACTCTACAGTGTGGTGATCAGCACCAGGAAGGAACAAGTTCCCGGCCAGGCCTCCTGTGTCCCCAGGCACTGGTTCTGGACGGGGCCTGAAAGAGGAGACTGAGCTTCCGGCATATCGAAACTGCATCGACGGAAATGTTATTTTCTTTCCATGGAAAAATTATAGCACAGATTAGTATATGATTTAGTGCATTTCAAAAGAAAGTAAGCATGTATTGCAATAACCACTAATTAGGTCTAATAATACTCTAAAAATACTCTCTCAGGAATTGGGAAACCAATGAAACTCCTTTTTTCTATGCCTGAGTTTTCACAGAGAGTTAATGATTAGAAAATCTGATGGCTAACTCAAGGTCTGGGTTATCGCTGAGGGACCCACAGCTCCGCCCCTAACCTCTCTGTGACCCCATGTCTTTTGCTGCCCAACAGGGTACTTCTCTCCTTTCTCAGTGAGCATGTTCTGGAATAAGTGAGATCATAAAGAGGCTTTGTCCAGTAGAAGACATGACGCGAATAGATACAAGTTTTATTCACATACATAATTCCTTCTAAATAATCCTACCCTCCTGTCAGTTGAGAGAAACACAGTTGGGTTTCATAAGATAAAAAAGGTAAACACCAGTATCTTTCTTTCTCACTGTCTGGCAACTCCCCCACTTCTCTGACCTCTCCCCTGCGGTGCCTTCCCTATGGGTCTGATACACTTCATCAGCTTGCGGCTGTTCACATGCCGCGATCACTTTTGGCCGCACTGTCAAAAGCTGTGTCTGGAGAGCTTTTGAAAATTGCTATTTCCCAGACTCCACCCCTGAAGTCCTGGCTTCATCGGTCCTAGGTGGAACTTAGGCAGTCCTGATTTTAAAAGACTCACCAGGTGCATCTAATGTGTTGCCAGACTAGGGGAAAAACACTGAGTAGTTGACTTTGAGAGGAGTTTCACTTACAGGTGAAGAGAGTTAAAAATAAAACTATTGATGCCCCTTGTGCAAGAGAAACTGAGCTGTGTTCCTGATGGCCTATGGTGTAACTTACCATGTTATCAAAGTTTGCTCGTTACAAGTGAAGTTCTGCATTTAATTCCATGCTTCCGGTTAGGTTGATTGTATAATTTATCCCTAAAACTAGAATACTTCTGAGAGTGAATTATGCTGATACAACCAAGCAGACTGGGACATATAAGCCACTCTAATTATGGGCGATGTTTATAATTGGGAAATACAGGCTTTGGGGATGCAACTTATTTCCCCCTGAACAGATTAATTTCCTCATTTCTAAAACTGGCATAGTAATGTGTGGCTTCCAAATTGGGTGAAGTATAAATATAGATGTTCATATGAAAGACCTTTGTAAACTCTGAATTCCTATTTAAGCACCTTATATATTATTATTTGAGCCAAAATACCTGCCATCAGAGAGACTGAGACACTAGAAAGTGTGCCGAGAGGAGAATGACAACTATTATTGGGCACCACCCTTTCTCTTTAAATCCTGCTGTGAATTTGGAAGGGAGAGGAGCCAAAGGGAGGAATTCACAAATCCCTGTCAAAGGCATTCCCCTGGACCGTCATGTAAGGAGTTAACTACTCATCTAACCTGCCCGGTGTCTTTGGCTAAACATCCTGGCTCCGTTATTTCTTGGGGCATCAAGGAGAATTTGCAATTGCAAAGGGGTTTAATAACGGCAACCAGCACCCTGTACCTAGATCGTGCTTCACGAAGTAAAAGACATAACGTAGCTTAGTGAGGGCATCGCCTTCAGAGATGTCCGCCACGGCCTGCTTCCTTGATAGTTTCTTCAGTTTTCTCGTTCTAAGTTTTCTTGTGGGAAAGCGAAGATAACAATGTTCTCATCCTAAGTTTGTTTGGGGAGTGACGTGGAAACATCCGTGTCCAGCACATGAAAGAAACAGAGTAAGTGGCGCTTTTGCTGTTGTCATCATCAGTATTGGCTCCTGGTTCTCCAGCAACCCAGGGACTGAATAGAGGAGGCTGTGGGAGGAATACATCTAACAAAAAGCGGACGAGAAACAAGGGAGGAGGAGAAAAGAAGGAGCAATTATTTCTATTTTACCAGCGTGAGTGGATAATGAGACTCGGGTTCATTAGTGCAAATGGCATCCTGCATTACAGTTTAGAATATAAGTCTAGTGACTTCATTATTGGAGCTCAGAGAGGTTAGGAAAAAATTGTAGAACCCAAAGGACAAAGTGACAGAAGGATTCCTTTATCTGGAAGCCCCGTATTGATGGTATAGCACTGGCAGGTGTGACAACCTTGTGCACCTGCCACACTCCCTTCTGCCATCGTGTCTTTCGGAGTTAAGTTGCTAACCTCCCTGGCCAACCATATTTTACTTCCATGCAGTACAATATAACCCTTTAGCATTTAGCTATAAAATGAAATGTATCCCAACACATTTAGATGATTTATTTGCAGTGAAAATGTTTTTGTTGCCTAAGCCCAGATTAAATTCAGCTTTCTCTTCTTTTCCAACACAAGAGGAGTAATTGAGGGAAGTGGTTGACTGTTGATGGAGTCATTGAACTGGCATGAAAAAATGCAGTAATAGACAGGGAAGAACAGGAGAAGACATCGGAGGTTTTCACAGCAGAGGTTAGCAGGGACCGAGGAAAAAGTGCCCCTTCTCTGCTCTTTCCCAGGGACATGAGAGAGGTGGAATTAACACCATTGACTCTTTGCAATCTAGTGATTTTTGCTTATGGGCATTGATGTGCTCCTTGCAAAGAGGGTGTATCCCTGCCCCTCTATTTTGAGATCACTGGGCGGGTAGATGCTGTTGCTAACGCTCTATCCTCCTGGTTCATGGGTTACTGTATTTAAGTCACAAAGAGTTCATGGGTTTTCCAACCATGAGAAGTTTGTCACCAAGAGTGTAAGAGGAAAAAACATCACTATAATCTTATAAAGAATCTTTTATTGTTAACTAAATTTGAAATTGAAATATCAAAATAAACATGAGACTAAGTCTCCTGTGTGGCACAGTGACCTGTAATTTTCAGCTCATTGAGCTCTGTAAATTTTAGCTTTTAAATTCATAGACAACATTCAGATGAGTGAATGAGTTCAGTTGTCCTGAGACAGTGCTACAAGATCAGATACCTTGCTGTAAGGTTAGATACCAAATCTGAACCTACATTTGAGGAACTGTGTTAGGAGAAACTTGGACACCCTGTTTTTTTCACACGGCCAACCCATGCCTTCTTCCAAGGATCAAGTTCATTGTAGCTACATTGGTTGGCCTCTTGCACTAGATAGCCACATGCTGTCAGGAATTTTGTTACATGCTAAGATTCTGGTTTGAAACTGAAAGCATGTAAGGTACATGTCGGGCCCAAATTCACAGTTAAGGAAAGTTCTACCACCTCTGTCATACATCTCTCCCCTCCTCACCCCAACCTCCATTTCTTCTTTGCCTACTGTGTTCATTTTCTCTGTTGTTTTAAAGCTGTATACATTATGGAATTTGCTGCCAGAATACGCCTTTGATAAAGAAGCAGAATGGGCAAAAGCAATCAACCAGCCAGGCTGGTGGGCTCCAGCAAAAGAGAGCTGCCAGCAAAATAATGAGACCTATGGAAAGGGAAAAACCATAGAGTTGAGCTCTGCTATCTCCAGGTCATTTATAATCAAAACACAGTTAGCAGAACCTGAGGTTGATTTAACGTCCTTCCCTTCCCTTCCCTTCCCTTCCCTTCCCTTCCCTTCCCTTCCCTTCCCTTCCCTTCCCTTCCCTTC